>CM067548.1:14195004-14236014 GCA_034509755.1 Anisodus tanguticus | reverse complement strand
GGGGTGTTATTGATATTTCAGTACTATCATTTCCATATGTGTTATATCATGAGAAAAAGATTATAGTATTTGTTTTCTTCCGTTTTTGTTTATTTCATATCTTGAAATGGGAAGTGATTCGCCTTCTGGTCAGAGTATGTTAGTGCCACCACGATTCTTGCAAAGGGGTCGTGACTGCTTATAAGACCGTGGTTCATTACCGTTCGTTGTATTTCTGTAGCCACCAACTATTCTAGCACTTTTTTTTTTCTCTCTATCTCGGTTCTATCAATTTGCTATAAGAATACCATGAGATTATGCACTTGAGATTATATTGAATATGCGAGGGAGCGGAGTTGCTCACCTGCTTTGTGTAATATGATTGAGACTCGATAAATGAGTCTTGGGCTCTAGTCAGATTTGTGTGTAGAATTCTTGGTCGATTAGGAGCGTATATGACTTCATGGTCCCCCATTGGTGTACGAATCATAATTAAACCTTGATATACCGTATACCTGAGTTGAGAAAGGTACATTTCATATGCATTGTATTCATATCATACATATTTATGCCATTTCATAGAGGAATTGTGATGAATGTAATGAGTGATTATGAACATCATGGTTGGATTCTAAATTTGGATGGTTTATACATGATATTGATATCCGATATATTGTTGAACTCTTTGAACATCATGTTGACTATGTGACTTACTTGGTTATTGAATTGTTAGCATAGGATTATTTGGTGTCAACTTGGTATTTATCTCTGATTATCTATCCTTCATCATTATCATCATATAATGTCTACGGGGATACGTTGTGTACTCATGCTACACTTGTTGCATTCATTTTGGATGCAGATTCAATACTTTCCACCTCCACAGCACCACATAGCTGTGTCGATTGTGATCCTCTCAAGATACGGTGGTGAGGATGCTCCTACAAGTATGACCTTGGATACTCTATCTCTACTTAATGTCTTTTACTCGTATTTGAGAGACATATTCAGACTATGTATTCGGTTTTAGCCTGCATGCCCATTTACTCAGATTTGTAATGCTTTGATTAGCGCTCTTGTATGCCCAGTTAGATCGCTTGGGGGTGTTATTGGATATTTCAGACTATCATTTCCTTATGTGTTATATCATGAGAAAGAGATTACAATATTTGTTTTCTTTCGCTTTTGTTTATATCATATCTCGAAATGGGAAGTGGTTCGCCTACTCGTGAGAGTATGTAGGTGCCACTATGATTCTTGAAAAGGGGTCGTGACAGCTTATAAGACTGTGGTTCATTACTGCTCGATGTATTTCTCTGGCCACCAACTATTCTAGCTCTTTTTCTTTTCTCTCTATCTAGGTTCTGATCAATTTGTTGTAAGAATACTTTTGAGATTATGGCACTTGAGATTCTATTAATATGCGAGGTAGAAAATTTGCTCGCCCTGTAATATGATTGAGACTCGATAAATGAGTCTTGGGCTCTAGTCAGATTTGTGTGTAGAATTCCGGCCTACTAGGAGCAGTATATGGACTTCGTGGGTCCCTCATGGGTGTACGAATCATAATTAAAACTTGATATACTGTATACCAGCTTGAGAAAGGTACCTTATATATGTATTGTATTTATATCATACATATTTATGCCATTTCGTAGAGGAATTGTGATGAACTGTGTAATGAGTGATTATGAACATCATGGTTGGATTCTAAATTTGGATGGTTTATTCATGATATTGATATATGATATATTGTTGAACTTTTTGAACATCATGTTGACTATGTGACTTACCTGGGTTATTGAATTGTTAGCATAAGATTATTTGGTCTCAACTTGGTATTTATCTCTAATTATCTATCTTTCATCATTATTATCATATGATGTCTATGGGGATACGTCATGTACTCATGCTCCACTTGTTGCATTTTTTTTGGATTCAAATTCAATACCTTCCACCTCCACAGGACCACGTAGCTGTGTCAGAGTTGGGATCCTCAGTATACAAGGTGAGGATGCTACTTCTAGCATGACCTTGGATACTCTATCTCTACTTAATGTCTTTTACTCGTATTTGAGAGACATATTCAGACTATGTATTCGGTTTTAGCCTGCATGCCCATTTACTCAGATTTGTATTGCTTTGATTAGCGCTCTTGTATGCCTAGATTAGATCTCTTGGGGTGTTATTGGATATTTCAGACTATCATTTCCTTATGTCTTTTATCATGAGAAAGAGATTATAGTATTTGTTTTCTTTCGCTTTTGTTTATATCATATCTTGAAATGGGAAGTGGTTCGCATACTCGTGAGAGTATGTAGGTGCCACCATGATTCTTGAAAAGGGGTCGTGACAGCATATAAGACTGTGGTCAATACAGCTCGATGTATTTCTGTAGCCACTAACTATTCTAGCTCTTTTTCTTTTCTCTCTATCTCGGTTCTGATCAATTTGATGTAAGAATACTGTGAGATTATGGCACTTGAAATTCTATTAATATGCAGGGAGAAAAGTTGCTCCCCTGTAATATGACTAAGACTCGATAAATGAGTCTTGGGCTCTAGTCAGATTTGTGTGTAGAATTTCGGCCGACTAGCAGCCGTATATGGACTTCGTGTGTCCCCCATTGGTGTACGAATCATAACTAAACCTTGGCGTACTATATACCGGCTTGAGAAAGGTACCTTACATATGCATTGTATTCATATCATACATATTTATGCCATTTCATAGAGGAATTGTGATGAACTGTGTAATGAGTGATTATGAACATCATGGTTGGATTCTAAATTTGGATGGTTTATTCATGATATTGATATCTGATATATTGTTGAACTCTTTGAACATCATGTTGACTATGTGACTTACTTGGGTTATTGAATTGTTAGCATAGGATTATTTGGTGTCAACTTGGTATTTATCTCTGATTATCTATCCTTCATCATTATCATCATATGATGTGTATGGGGATACGTTGTGTACTCATGCTACACTTGTTGCATTCATTTTTGATGCAGATTCAATACTTTCCACCTCCACAGCACCACATAGCTGTGTCGGAGTTGTGATCCTCAGTATACAGGGTGAGGATGCTCCTTCTTTCATGACCTTGGATACTCTATCTCTACTTAATGTCTTTTAGTCATATTTGAGAGACATATTCAGACTATGTATTCGGTTTTAGCCTGCATGCGCATTTACTGAGATTTGTATGGCTTTGATTAGCACTCTTGTATGCCCAGATTAGATCTCTTGGGGTGTTATTGGATATTTCAGACTATCATTTCCTTATGTGTTATATCATGAGAAAGAGATTACAATATTTTTTTTCTTTCTCTTTTGTTTATATCATATCTTGAAATGGGAAGTGGTTCGCCTACTCGTGAGAGTATGTAGGTGCCACCATGATTCTTGAAAAGGGGTCGTGACGGCTTATAAGACTGTGGTTCATTACTGCTCGATGTATTTCTGTGGCCACCAACTATTCTAGCTCCTTTTCTTTTCTCTCTATCTCGGTTCTGATCAATTTGTTGTAAGAATACAGTGAGATTATGGCACTTGCAATTCTTTTAATATGCAGGGAGAAAAGTTGCTCGCCTGTAATATGATTGAGACTCGATGAATGAGTCTTGGGCTCTAGTCAGATTTGTGTGTAGAATTCCGGCCGACTAGCAGCCGTATATAGACTTCGTGGGTCCTCCATTGGTGTACGAATCATAACTAAACCTTGGCATACTGTATACTGGCTTGAGAAAGGTACTTAACATCAGCATTGTATTCATATCATACATATTTATGCCATTTCATAGAGGAATTGTGATGAACTGTGTAATGAGTGATTATGAACATCATGGTTGGATTCTAAATTTGGATGGTTTATTCATGATATTGATATCTGATATATTGTTGAACTCTTTGAACATCATGTTGACATTGTGACTTACTTGGGTTATTGAATTGTTAGCATAGGATTATTTGGTGTCAACTTGGTATTTATCTCTGATTATCTATCCTCATCATTATCATCATATGATGTCTATGGGGATACGTTGTGTACTCATGCTACACTTGTTGCATTCATTTTTGATGCAGATTCAATACTTTCCACCTCCACAGCACCACATAGCTGTGTCGGAGTTGTGATCCTCGCATATACAGGGTGAGGATGCTCCTTCTTTCATGACCTTGGATACTCTATCTCTACTTAATGTCTTTTAGTCATATTTGAGAGACATATTCGACTATGTATTCGGTTTTAGCTTTGCATGCGCATTTACTGAGATTTGTATGGCTTTGATTAGCACTCTTGTATGCCCAGATTAGATCTCTTGGGGTGTTATTGGATATTTCAGACTATCATTTCCTTATGTGTTATATCATGAGAAAGAGATTACAATATTTTTTTTCTTTCTCTTTTGTTTATATCATATCTTGAAATGGGAAGTGGTTCGCCTACTCGTGAGAGTATGTAGGTGCCACCATGATTCTTGAAAAGGGGTCGTGACGGCTTATAAGACTGTGGTTCATTACTGCTCGATGTATTTCTGTGGCCACCAACTATTCTAGCTCCTTTTCTTTTCTCTCTATCTCGGTTCTGATCAATTTGTTGTAAGAATACAGTGAGATTATGGCACTTGCAATTCTTTTAATATGCAGGGAGAAAAGTTGCTCGCCTGTAATATGATTGAGACTCGATGAATGAGTCTTGGGCTCTAGTTAGATTTGTGTGTAGAATTCCGGCCGACTAGCAGCCGTATATAGACTTCGTGGGTCCTCCATTGGTGTACGAATCATAACTAAACCTTGGCATACTGTATACTGGCTTGAGAAAGGTACCTTACATCAGCATTGTATTCATATCATACATATTTATGCCATTTCATAGAGGAATTGTGATGAACTGTGTAATGAGTGATTATGAACATCATGGTTGGATTCTAAATTTGGATGGTTTATTCATGATATTGATATCTGATATATTGTTGAACTCTTTGAACATCATGTTGACATTGTGACTTACTTGGGTTATTGAATTGTTAGCATAGGATTATTTGGTGTCAACTTGGTTTTTATCTCTGATTATCTATCTTTCATCATTATCATCATATGATGTCTATGGGGATACGTTATGTACTCATGCTCCACTTGTTACATTTTTTATGGATTCAAATTCAATACCTTCCACCTCCACAGGACCACGTAGCTGTGTCAGAGTTGTGATCCTCAGTATACAGGGTGAGGATGCTCCTTCTAGCTTGGATACTCTATCTCTACTTAATGTATTTTACTCGTAGTTGAGAGACATATTCAGACTATGTATTCGGTTTTAGCCTGCAAGCCCATTTACTCAAACTTGTATTGCTTTAATTAGCACTATTGTATGCCTATACTAGATCACTTGGGGGTGTTATTGGATATTTCAGACTATCATTTCCTTCTGTGTTATATCATTCGAAAAATATTATAGTATTTGTTTTCTTCCGCTTTTGTTTATATCATATCTTGAAATGGGAAGTGATTCGCCTTTTGGTGAGAGTATGTAGGTGCCACCACGAATTTTGAAAAGCGGTCGTGACAACATATAAGACTGTGGTTCGTTACCGTTCGATGTATTTCTGTAGCCACCAACTATTCTAGCTCTTTTTCTTTTCTCTCTATCTCGGTTTTGATCAATTTGCTGTAAGAATACTGTGAGATTTTGGCACTTGAGATGATGTTGATATGCAGGGAGCGGAGTTGCTCGCCTGTAATATGATTGAGACTCGATAAATGAGTCTTAGGCTCTAGTCAGATTTGTGTGTAGAATTCCGGCCGACTAGGAGCAGTATATGGACTTCGTGGGTCCTCCATGGGTGTACGAATCATAATTAAACCTTGAGGAACAGTATACCGGGTTGGGAAAGGTACCTTACATATGCATTGTATTCATATCATTCATATTTATGCCATTTCATTGAGGAACTGTGATGAACTGTGTAATGAGCGATTATGAACATCATGGTTGGATTCTGAATTTGGATGGTTTATTCATGATATTGATATCTGATATATTGTTGAACACTTTGAACATCATATTGACTATGTGACTTACTCGGGTTAATGAAGTGTTAGCATAGGATTATTTGGTGTCAACTTGGTATTTATCTTTGATTATCTATCTTTCATCATTATCATCATATGATGTCTATTTTGATACGTTGTGTACTCATGCTACACTTGTTGCATTTTTTTGGATGCAAATTCAATACCTTCCACCTCCACAGGACAACGTTGTTGTGTCAGAGTTGTGATCCTCAGTATACAGGGTGAGGATGCTCCTTCTAGCATGACCTTGGATACTCTATCTCAACATAATGTCTTTTACTCGTATTTGAGAGACATATTCAGACTATGTATTCGGTTTAAGCCTACATGCCCATTTACTCAGATTTGTATTGCTTTGATTAGCGCTCTTGTATGCCCAGATTAGATCTCTTAGGGGTGTTATAGGATATTTCAGACTATCATTTCCTTATGTGTTATATCATGAGAAAGAGATTACAATATTTGTTTTCTTTCGCTTTTGTTTATATCATATCTTGAAATGGGAAGTGGTTCGCCTACTCGTGAGAGTATGTAGGTGCCACCATGGTTCTTGAAAAGGGGTCGTGGCAGCTTATAAGACTGTGGTTCATTACTGCTCGATGTATTTCTGTAGCCACAAACTATTCTAGCGCTTTTTCTTTTCTCTCTATCTCAGTTTTGATCAATTTGTTGTAAGAATACTGTGAGATTATGGCACTTGAGATTCTATTAATATGCAGGGAGAAAAGTTGCTCGCCTGTAATATGATTGAGACTCGATAAATGAGTCTTAGGCTCTAGTCTAATTTTTGTGTAGAATTCCGGCCGACTAGGAGCAGTATATGGACTTCGTGGGTCCTCCATGGGTGTACGAATCATAATTAAACCTTGAGGAACAGTATACCGGGTTGGGAAAGGTACCTTACATATGCATTGTATTCATATCATTCATATTTATGCCATTTCATTGAGGAACCGTGATGAACTCGTGTAATGAGGGATTATCAACATCATGGTTGGATTCTCGAATTTGGATGGTTTATTCATGATATTGATATCTCGATATATTGTTGAACTCTTTGAACATCATATTGACTATGTGACTTACTCGGGTTATTGAATTGTTAGCAAAGGATTATCTGGTGTCAACTTGGTATTTATCTCTAATTATCTATCTTTCATCATTATCATCATATGATGTCTCTTTGGATGCGTTGTGTACTCATGCTATACTTGTTGCAATTTTTTTGGATGAAAATTCAATACCTTCCACCTCCACAGGACCACGTAGTTTGTGTCGAGTTGTGATCCTCGCATACAGGGTGAGGATGCTCCTTCTAGCATGACCTTGGATACTCTATCTCTACTTAATGTCTTTTACTCGTATTTGAGAGACATATTCGTACTATGTATTCGGTTTTAGCCTCGCATGCCCATTTACTCGCATTTGTATTGCTTTGATTAGCGCTCTTGTATGCCCGCATTAGATCTCTTGGGGGTGTTATTGGATATTTCGACTATCATTTCCTTATGTGTTATATCATGAGAAAGAGATTACAATATTTGTTTCCTTTCGCTTTTGTTTATATCATATCTTGAAATGGGAAGTGGTTCGCCTACTAGTGAGAGTATGTAGGTGCCACCATGATTCTTGAAAAGGGGTCGTGACAGCTTATAAGACTGAGGTTCATTACTGCTCGATGTATTTCTGTAGCCACCAACTATTCTAGCTCTTTTTCTTTTCTCTCTATTTCGGTTTTGATCAATTTGTTGTAAGAATACTGTGATATTATGGCACTTGAGATTCTATTAATATGCAGGGAGAAAAGTTGCTCGCCTGTAATATGATTGAGACTCGATAAATGAGTCTTAGGCTCTAGTCTAATTTTGTGTAGAATTCCGGCCGACTAGGAGCAGTATATGGACTTCGTGGGTCCCCCATGGGTGTACGAATCATAATTAAACCTTGAGGAACAGTATACCGCGTTGGGAAAGGTACCTTACATATGCATTGTATTCATATCATTCATATTTATGCCATTTCATTCAGGAACTGTGATGAACTGTGTAATGAGGGATTATGAAGATCATGGTTGGATTCTTAATTTGGATGGTTTATTCATGATATTGATATCTGATATATTGTTGAACTCTTTGAACATCATATTGACTATGTGACTTACTCGGGTTATTGAATTGTTAGCAAAGTATTATTTGGTGTCAAGTTGGTATTTATCTCTAATTATCTATCTTTCATCATTATCATCATATGATGTCTATTTGGATGCGTTGTGTACTCATGCTATACTTGTTGCAGTTTTTTTGGATGAAAATTCAATACCTTCCACCTCCACAGGACCACGTAGCTGTGTCAGAGTTGTGATCCTCAGTATACAGGGTGAGGATGCTCCTTCTAGCATGACCTTGGATACTCTATCTCTACTTATTGTCTTTTACTCGTATTTGAGAGACATATTCAGACTATGTATTCGGTTTTAGCCTGCATGCCTATTTACTCAGATTTGTATTGCTTTGATTAGCGTTCTTGTATGCCCAGATTAGATCTCTTGGGGGTGTTATTGGATATTTCAGACTATCATTTCCATATGTGTTATATCATGAGAAAGAGATTACAATATTTGTTTCCTTTCGCTTTTGTTTATATCATATCTTGAAATGGGAAGTGGTTCGCCTACTAGTGAGAGTATGTAGGTGCCACCATGATTCTTGAAAAGGGGTCGTGACAGCTTATAAGACTGTGGTTCATTACTCGCTCGATGTATTTCTGTAGCCACCAACTATTCTAGCTCTTTTTCTTTTCTCTCTATCTCGGTTTTGATCAATTTGTTGTAAGAATACTGTGATATTATGGCACTTGAGATTCTATTAATATGCAGGGAGAAAAGTTGCTCGCCTGTAATATGATTGAGACTTGAAAAATGAGTCTTAGGCTCTAGTCAGATTTGTGTGTAGAATTCCGGCCGACTAGGAGCAGTATATGGACTTCGTGGGTCCCCCATGGGTGTACGAATCATAATTAAACCTTGAGGAACAGTATACCGCGTTGGGAAAGGTACCTTACATATGCATTGTATTCATATCATTCATATTTATGCCATTTCATTGAGGAACTGTGATGAACTGTGTAATGAGGGATTATGAACATCATGGTTGGATTCTGAATTTGGATGGTTTATTCATGATATGGATATCTGATATATTGTTGAACTCTTTGAACATCATATTGACTATGTGACTTACTCGGGTTATTGAATTGTTAGCAAAGGATTATTTGGTGTCAACTTGGTATTTATCTCTAATTATCTATCTTTCATCATTATCATCATATGATGTCTATTTGGATGCGTTGTGTACTCATGCTACACTTGTTGCATTTTTTTTGGATGAAAATTAAATACCTTCCACCTCCACAGGACCACGTAGCTGTGTCAGAGTTGTAATCCTCAGTATACAGGGTGAGGATGCTCCTTCTAGCATGACCTTGGATACTCTATCTCTACTTAATGTCTTTTACTCGTATTTGAGAGACATATTCAGACTATGTATTCGGTTTTAGCCTCGCATGCCCATTTACTCAGATTTGTATTGCTTTGATTAGCGCTCTTGTATGCCCAAATTAGATCTCTTGGGGGTGTTATTGGATATTTCAGACTATCATTTCCTTATGTGTTATATCATGAGAAAGAGATTACAATATTTGTTTCCTTTCGCTTTTGTTTATATCATATCTTGAAATGGGAAGTGGTTCGCCTACTCGTGAGAGTATGTAGGTGCCACCATGATTCTTGAAAAGGGGTCGTGACGGCTTATAAGACTGTGGTTCATTACTTTGCTCGATGTATTTCGTAGCCACTAACTATTCTAGCTCTTTTTCTTTTCTCTCTATCTCGGTTTTGATCAATTTGTTGAAAGAATACTTTGTGAGATTGTGGCACTTGAGATTCTATTAATATGCAGGGAGAAAAGTTGCTCGCCTGTAATATGATTGAGACTCGATAAATGAGTCTTAGGCTCTAGTCAGATTTGTGAGTAGAATTCCGACCGACTAGGAGAAGTATATGGACTTCGTGGGTCCCCCATGGGTGTATGAATCATAATTAAACCTTGATGAACAAAAGTATATCGGGTTGGGAAAGGTACCTTACATATGCATTGTATTCATATCATTCATACTTATACCATTTCATTGAGGAACTGTGATGAACTGTGTAATTAGGGATTATGAACATCATGGTTGGATTCTGAATTTGGATGGTTAATTCATGATATTGATATCTGATATATTGTTAAATTCTTTGAACATCATATTGACTATGTGACTTACTCGGGTTATTGAATTGTTAGCAAAGGATTATTTGGTGTCAACTTGGTATTTATCTCTAATTATCTATCTTTCATCATTATCATCATATGATGTCTATTTGGATGCGTTGTGTACTCATGCTACACTTGTTGCATTTTTTTTGGATGAAAATTCAATACCTTCCACCTCCACAGGACCACGTAGCTGTGTCAGAGTTGTGATCCTCAGTATACAGGGTGAGGATGCTCCTTCTAGCATGACCTTGGATACTCTATCTCTACTTAATGTCTTTTACTCGTATTTGAGAGACATATTCAGACTATGTATTCGGTTTTAGCCTCGCATGCCCATTTACTCAGATTTGTATTGCTTTGATTAGCACTCTTGTATGCCCAGATTAGATCTCTTGGGGGTGTTATTGGATATTTCAGACTATCATTTCCATATGTGTTATATCATGAGCAAGAGATTACAATATTTGTTTCCTTTCGCTTTTGTTTATATCATATCTTGAAATGGGAAGTGGTTCGCCTACTAGTGAGAGTATGTAGGTGCCACCATGATTCTTGAAAAGGGGTCGTGACAGCTTATAAGACTGTGGTTCATTACTGCTCGATGTATTTCTGTAGCCACCAACTATTCTAGCTCTTTTTCTTTTCTCTCTATCTCGGTTTTGATCAATTTATTGTAAGAATACTGTGATATTATGGCACTTGAGATTCTATTAATATGCAGGGAGAAAAGTTGCTCGCCTGTAATATGATTGAGACTTGAAAAATGAGTCTTAGGCTCTAGTCAGATTTGTGTGTAGAATTCCGGCCGACTAGGAGCAGTATATGGACTTCGTGGGTCCCCCATGGGTGTACGAATCATAATTAAACCTTGAGGAACAGTATACCGCGTTGGGAAAGGTACCTTACATATGCATTGTATTCATATCATTCATATTTATGCCATTTCATTGAGGAACTGCGATGAACTGTGTAATGAGGGATTATGAACATCATGGTTGGATTCTGAATTTGGATGGTTTATTCATGATATGGATATCTGATATATTGTTGAACTCTTTGAACATCATATTGACTATGTGACTTACTCGGGTTATTGAATTGTTAGCAAAGGATTATTTGGTGTCAACTTGGTATTTATCTCTAATTATCTATCTTTCATCATTATCATCATATGATGTCTATTTGGATGCGTTGTGTACTCATGCTACACTTGTTGCATTTTTTTTGGATGAAAATTCAATACCTTCCACCTCCACAGGACCACGTAGCTGTGTCAGAGTTGTAATCCTCAGTATACAGGGTGAGGATGCTCCTTCTAGCATGACCTTGGATACTCTATCTCTACTTAATGTCTTTTACTCGTATTTGAGAGACGTATTCAGACTATGTATTCGGTTTTAGCCTGCATGCCCATTTACTCAGATTTGTATTGCTTTGATTAGCGCTCTTGTAAGCCCAGATTAGATCTCTTGGGGGTGTTATTGGATATTTCAGACTATCATTTCCTTATGTGTTATATCATGAGAAAGAGATTACAATATTTGTTTCCTTTCGCTTTTGTTTATATCATATCTTGAAATGGGAAGTGGTTCGCCTACTCGTGAGAGTATGTAGGTGCCACCATGATTCTTGAAAAGGGGTCGTGACGGCTTATAAGACTGTGGTTCATTACTGCTCGATGTATTTCTGTAGCCACTAACTATTCTAGCTCTTTTTCTTTTCTCTATATCTCGATTTTGATCAATTTGCTGAAAGAATACTGTGAGATTGTGGCACTTGAGATTCTATTAATATGCAGGGAGAAAAGTTGCTCGCCTGTAATATGATTGAGACTCGATAAATGAGGCTTAGGCTCTAGTCAGATTTGTGTGTAGAATTCCGACCGACTAGGAGAAGTATATGGACTTCGTGGGTCCCCCATGGGTGTACGAATCATAATTAAACCTTGATGAACTGTATATCGGGTTGGGAAAGGTACCTTACATATGCATTGTATTCATATCATTCATACTTATGCCATTTCATTGAGGAACTGTGATGAACTGTGTAATTAGGGATTATGAACATCATGGTTGGATTCTGAATTTGGATGGTTAATTCATGATATTGATATCTGATATATTTTTGAACTCTTTGAACATCATATTGACTATGTGACTTACTCGGGTTATTGAATTGTTAGCAAAGGATTATTTGGTGTCAACTAGGTATTTATCTCTAATTATCTATCTTTCATCATTATCATCATATGATGTCTATTTGGATGCGTTGTGTACTCATGCTACACTTGTTGCATTTTTTTTGGATGAAAATTCAATACCTTCCACCTCCACAGGACCACGTAGCTGTGTCAGAGTTGTGATCCTCAGTATACAGGGTGAGGATGCTCCTTCTAGCATGACTTTGGATACTCTATCTCTACTTAATGTCTTTTACTCGTATTTGAGAGACATATTCAGACTATGTATTCGGTTTTAGCCCGCATGCCCATTTACTCAGATTTGTATTGCTTTGATTAGCACTCTTGTATGCCCAGATTAGATCTCTTGGGGGTGTTATTGGATATTTCAGACTATCATTTCCATATGTGTTATATCATGAGAAAGAGATTACAATATTTGTTTCCTTTCGCTTTTGTTTATATCATATCTTGAAATGGGAAGTGGTTCGCCTATTAGTGAGAGTATGTAGGTGCCACCATGATTCTTGAAAAGGGGTCGTGATAGCTTATAAGACTGTGGTTCATTACTGCTCGATGTATTTCTGTAGCCACCAACTATTCTAGCTCTTTTTCTTTTCTCTCTATCTCGGTTTTGATCAATTTGTTGTAAGAATACTGTGATATTATGGCACTTGAGATTCTATTAATATGCAGGGAGAAAAGTTGCTCGCCTGTAATATGATTGAGACTTGAAAAATGAGTATTAGGCTCTAGTCAGATTTGTGTGTAGAATTCCGGCCGACTAGGAGCAGTATATGGACTTCGTGGGTCCCCCATGGGTGTACGAATCATAATTAAACCTTGAGGAATAGTATACCGCGTTGGGAAAGGTACCTTACATATGCATTGTATTCATATCATTCATATTTATGCCATTTCATTGAGGAACTGTGATGAACTGTGTAATGAGGGATTATGAACATCATGGTTGGATTCTCGAATTTGGATGGTTTATTCATGATATGGATATCTGATATATTGTTGAACTCTTTGAACATCATATTGACTATGTGACTTACTCGGGTTATTGAATTGTTAGCAAAGGATTATTTGGTGTCAACTTGGTATTTATCTCTAATTATCTATCTTTCATCATTATCATCATATGATG
Source organism: Anisodus tanguticus (assembly GCA_034509755.1). Taxonomy (NCBI): domain Eukaryota; kingdom Viridiplantae; phylum Streptophyta; class Magnoliopsida; order Solanales; family Solanaceae; genus Anisodus; species Anisodus tanguticus. The sequence continues at coordinate 14,222,303 of CM067548.1, read as the reverse complement.
TCTATTTGGATGCGTTGTGTACTCATGCTACACTTGTTGCATTTTTTTTGGATGAAAATTCAATACCTTCCACCTCCACAGGACCACGTAACTGTGTCAGAGTTGTAATCCTCAGTATACAGGGTGAGGATGCTCCTTCTAGCATGACCTTGGATACTCTATCTTTACTTAATGTCTTTTACTCGTATTTGAGAGACATATTCAGACTATGTATTCGGTTTTAGCCTGCATGCCCATTTACTCAGATTTGTATTGCTTTGATTAGCGCTCTTGTAAGCCCAGATTAGATCTCTTGGGGGTGTTATTGGATATTTCAGACTATCATTTCCTTATTTGTTATATCATGAGAAAGAGATTACAATATTTGTTTCCTTTCGCTTTTGTTTATATCATATCTTGAAATGGGAAGTGGTTCGCCTACTCGTGAGAGTATGTAGGTGCCACCATGATTCTTGAAAAGGGGTCGTGACGGCTTATAAGACTGTGGTTCATTACTGCTCGATGTATTTCTGTAGCCACTAACTATTCTAGCTCTTTTTCTTTTCTCTCTATCTCGGTTTTGATCAATTTGTTGAAAGAATACTGTGAGATTGTGGCACTTGAGATTCTATTAATATGCAGGGAGAAAAGTTGCTCGCCTGTAATATGATTGAGACTCGATAAATGAGTCTTAGGCTCTAGTCAGATTTGTGTGTAGAATTCCGACCGACTAGGAGAAGTATATGGACTTCGTGGGTCCCCCATGGGTGTACGAATCATAATTAAACCTTGATGAACTGTATATCGGGTTGGGAAAGGTACCTTACATATGCATTGTATTCATATCATTCATATTTATGCCATTTCATTGAGGAACTGTGATGAACTGTGTAATTAGGGATTATGAACATCATGGTTGGATTCTGAATTTGGATGGTTAATTCATGATATTGATATCTGATATATTGTTGAACTCTTTGAACATCATATTGACTATGTGACTTACTCGGGTTATTGAATTGTTAGCAATGGATTATTTGGTGTCAACTTTGTATTTATCTCTAATTATCTATCTTTCATCATTATCATCATATGATGTCTATTTGGATGCGTTGTGTACTCATGCTACACTTGTTGCATTTTTTTTGGATGAAAATTCAATACCTTCCACCTCCACAGGAACCACGTAGCTGTGTCGAGTTGTGATCCTCAGTATACAGGGTGAGGATGCTCCTTCTAGCATGACCTTGGATACTCTATCTCTACTTAATGTCTTTTACTCGTATTTGAGAGACATATTCAGACTATGTATTCGGTTTTAGCCTGCATGCCCATTTACTCAGATTTGTATTGCTTTGATTAGCTCTCTTGTATGCCCAGATTAGATCTCTTGGGGGTGTTATTGGATATTTTAGACTATCATTTCCTTATGTGTTATATCATGAGAAAGAGATTACAATATTTGTTTCCTTTCGCTTTGGTTTATATCATATCTTGAAATGGGAAGTGGTTCGCCTACTCGTGAGAGTATGTAGGTGCCACCATGATTCTTGAAAAGGGGTCGTGACAGCTTATAAGACTGTGGTTCATTATTGATCGATATAATTCTGTAGCCACCAACTATTCTAGCTCTTTTTTTTTCTCTCTATCTCGGTTTTGATCAATTTGTTGTAAGAATACTGTGATATTATGGCACTTGAGATTCTATTAATATGCAGGGAGAAAAGTTGCTCGCCTGTAATATGATTGAGACTCGATAAATGAGTCTTAGGCCCTAGTCAGATTTGTGTGTAGAATTTCGGCCGACTAGGAGCAGTATATGGACTTCGTGGGTTCCCCATGGGTGTACGAATCATAATTAAACCTTGATGTACTGTATACCGGGTTGGGAAAGGTACCTTACATATGCATTGTATTCATATCATTCATATTTATGCCATTTCATTGAGGAACTGTGATGAACTGTGTAATGAGGGATTATGAACATCATGGTTGGATTCTGAATTTGGATGGTTTATTCATGATATTGATATCTGATATATTGTTGAACTCTTTGAACATCATATTGACTATGTGACTTACTCGGGTTATTGAATTGTTAGCAAAGGATTATTTGGTGTCAACTTGGTATTTATCTCTAATTATCTATCTTTCATCATTATCATCATATGATGTCTATTTGGATGCGTTGTGTACTCATGCTACACTTGTTGCATTTTTTTTGGATGAAAATTCAATACCTTCCACCTCCACAGGACCACGTAGCTGTGTCAGAGTTGTGATCCTCAGTATACAGGGTGAGGATGCTCCTTCTAGCATGACCTTGGATACTCTATCTCTACTTAATGTCTTTTACTCGTATTTGAGAGACATATTCAGACTATGTATTCGGTTTTAGCCTGCATGCCCATTTACTCAGATTTGTATTGCTTTGATTAGCGCTCTTGTATGCCCATATTAGATCTCTTGGGGGTGTTATTGGATATTTCAGACTATCATTTCCTTATGTGTTATATCATGAGAAAGAGATTACAATATTTGTTTCCTTTCGCTTTGTTTATATCATATCTGGAAATGGGAAGTGCTTCGCCTACTCGTGAGAGTATGTAGGTGCCACCATGATTCTTGAAAAGGGGTCGTGACAGCTTATAAGACTGTGGTTCATTACTGCTCGATGTATTTCTGTAGCCACCAACTATTCTAGCTCTTTTTCTTTTCTCTCTATCTCGGTTTTGATCAATTTGTTGTAAGAATACTGTGAGATTATGGCACTTGAGATTCTATTAATATGCAGGGAGAAAAGTTGCTCGCCTGTAATATGATTGAGACTCGATAAATGAGTCTTAGGCTCTAGTCAGATTTGTGTGTAGAATTCCGACCGACTAGGAGCAGTATATGGACTTCGTAGGTCCCCCATGGGTGTACGAATCATAATTAAACCTTGATGTACTGTATATCGGGTTAGGAAAGGTACCTTACATATGCATTGTATTCATATCATTCATATTTATGCCATTTCATTGAGGAACTGTGATGAACTGCCTAATGAGGGATTATGAACATCATGGTTGGATTCTGAATTTGGATGGTTAATTCATGATATTGATATATGATATATTGTTGAACTCTTTGAACATCATATTGACTATGTGACTTACTCAGGTTATTGAATTGTTAGCAAAGGATTATTTGGTGTCAACTTGGTATTCATCTCTAATTATCTATCTTTCATCATTATCATCATATGATGTCTATTTGGATGCGTTGTGTACTCATGCTACACTTGTTGCATTTTTTTTGGATGAAAATTCAATACCTTCCACCTCCACAGGACCACGTAGTTGTGTCAGAGTTGTGATCCTCAGTATACAGGGTGAGGATGCTCCTTCTAGAATGACCTTGGATACTCTATCTCTACTTAATGTCTTTTACTCGTATTTGAGAGACATATTCAGACTATGTATTCGGTTTTAGCCTGCATGCCCATTTACTCAGATTTGTATTGCTTTGATTAGCGCTCTTGTATGCCCAGATTAGATCTCTTGGGGGTGTTATTGATATTTTAGACTATCATTTCCTTATGTGTTATATCATGAGAAAGAGATTACAATATTTGTTTCCTTTCGCTTTTGTTTATATCATATCTTGAAATGGGAAGTGGTTCGCCTACTCGTGAGAGTATGTAGGTGCCACCATGATTCTTGAAAAGGGGTCGTGACAGCTTATAAGACTGTGGTTCATTATTGATCGATGTATTTCGGTAGCCACCAACTATTCTAGCTCTTTTTTTTTCTCTCTATCTCGGTTTTGATCAATTTGTTGTAAGAATACTGTGATATTATGGCACTTGAGATTCTATTAATATGCAGGGAGAAAAGTTGCTCGCCTGTAATATGATTGAGACTCGATAAATGAGTCTTAGGCTCTAGTCAGATTTGTGTGTAGAATTTCGGCCGACTAGGAGCAGTATATGGACTTCGTGGGTTCCCCATGGGTGTACGAATCATAATTGAACCTTGATGTACTGTATACCGGGTTGGGAAAGGTACCTTACATATGCATTGTATTCATATCATTCATATTTATGCCATTTCATTGAGGAACTGTGATGAACTGTGTAAGGAGGGATTATGAACATCATGGTTGGATTCTGAATTTGGATGGTTTATTCATTATATTGATATCTGATATATTGTTGAACTCTTTGAACATCATATTAACTATGTGACTTACTCGGATTATTGAATTGTTAGCAAAGGATTATTTGGTGTCAACTTGGTATTTATCTCTAATTATCTATCTTTCATCATTATCATCATATGATGTCTATTTGGATGCGTTGTGTACTCATGCTACACTTGTTGCATTTTTTTTGGATGAAAATTCAATACCTTCCACCTCCACAGGACCACGTAGCTATGTCAGAGTTGTGATCCTCAGTATACAGGGTGAGGATGCTCCTTCTAGCATGACCTTGGATACTCTATCTCTACTTAATGTCTTTTACTCGTATTTGAGAGACATATTCAGACTATGTATTCTGTTTTAGCCTGGCATGCCCTTTTCTCAGATTTGTATTGCTTTGATTAGCGCTCTTGTATGCCCGCATTAGATCTCTTGGGGGTGTTATTGGATATTTCAGACTATCATTTCCTTATGTGTTATATCATGAGAAAGAGATTACAATATTTGTTTCCTTTCGCTTGTGTTTATATCATATCTGGAAATGGGAAGTGCTTCGCCTACTCGTGAGAGTATGTAGGTGCCACCATGATTCTTGAAAAGGGGTCGTGACAGCTTATAAGACTGTGGTTCATTACTGCTCGATGTATTTCTGTAGCCACCAACTATTCTAGCTCTTTTTCATTTCTCTCTATCTCGGTTTTGATCAATTTGTTGTAAGAATACTGTGAGATTATGGCACTTGAGATTCTATTAATATGCAGGGAGAAAAGTTGCTCGCCTGTAATATGATTGAGACTTGAAAAATGAGTCTTAGGCTCTAGTCAGATTTGTGTGTAGAATTCCGGCCGACTAGGAGCAGTATATGGACTTCGTGGGTCCTCCATGGGTGTACGAATCATAATTAAACCTTGAGGAACAGTATACCGGGTTGGGAAAGGTACCTTACATATGCATTGTATTCATATCATTCATATTTATGCCATTTCATTGAGGAACTGTGATGAACTGTGTAATGAGGGATTATGAACATCATGGTTGGATTCTGAATTTGGATGGTTAATTCATGATATTGATATATGATATATTGTTGAACTCTTTGAACATCATATTGACTATGTGACTTACTCAGGTTATTGAATTGTTAGCAAAGGATTATTTGGTGTCAACTTGGTATTTATCTCTAATTATCTATCTTTCATCATTATCATCATATGATGTCTATTTGGATGCGTTGTGTACTCATGCTACACTTGTTGCATTTTTTTTGGACGATAATTCAATACCTTCCACCTCCACAGGACCACGTAGCTTTGTCAGAGTTTTGATCCTCAGTATACAGGGTGAGGATGCTCCTTCTAGCATGACCTTGGATACTCTATCTCTACTTAATGTCTTTTACTCGTATTTGAGGGACATATTCAGACTATGTATTCGGTTTTAGCCTGCATGCCCATTTATTCAGATTTGTATTGCTTTGATTAGCGCTCTTGTATGCCCATATTAGATCTCTTGGGGGTGTTATTGGATATTTCAGACTATCATTTCCTTATGTGTTATATCATGAGAAAGAGATTACAATATTTGTTTCCTTTCGCTTTTGTTTATATCATATCTTGAAATGGGAAGTGGTTCGCCTACTCGTGAGAGTATGTAGGTGCCACCATGATTCTTGAAAAGGGGTCGTGACGGCTTATAAGACTGTGGTTCATTACTGCTCGATGTATTTCTGTAGCCACCAACTAATCTAGCTCTTTTTCTTTTCTCTCTATCTCGGTTTTGATCAATTTGTTGTAAGAATACTGTGATATTATGGCACTTGAGATTCTATTAATATGCAGGGAGAAAAGTTGCTCGCCTGTAATATGATTGAGACTCGATAAATGAGTCTTAGGCTCTAGTCAGATTTGTGTGTAGAATTCCGGCCGACTAGGAGCAGTATATGGACTTCGTGGGTTCCCCATGGGTGTACGAATCATAATTAAACCTTGATGTACTATATACCTGGTTGGGAAAGGTACCTTACATATGCGTTGTATTCATATCATTCATATTTATGCCATTTCATTGAGGAACTGTGATGAACTGTGTAATGAGGGATTATGAACATCATGGTTGGATTCTGAATTTGGATGGTTTATTCATGATATTGATATCTGATATATTGTTGAACTCTTTGAACAACATATTGACTATGTGACTTACTCGGGTTATTGAATTGTTAGCAAAGGATTATTTGGTGTCAACATGGTATTTATCTCTGATTATCTATCTTTCATCATTATCATCATATGATGTCTATTTGGATACGTTGTGTACTCATGCTACACTTGTTGCATTTTTTTGGATGCAAATTCAATACCTTCCATCTCCACAGGACCACGTAGTTGTGTCAGAGTTGTGATCCTCAGTATACAGGGTGAGGATGCTCCTTCTAGCATGACCTTGGATACTCTATCTCTACTTAATGTCTTTTACTCGTATTTGAGAGACATATTCAGACTATGTATTCGGTTTTAGCCTGCATGCCCATTTATTCAGATTTGTATTGCTTTGATTAGCGCTCTTGTATGCCCATATTAGATCTCTTGGGGGTGTTATTGGATATTTCAGACTATCATTTCCTTATGTGTTATATCATGAGAAAGAGATTACAATATTTGTTTCCTTTCGCTTTTGTTTATATCATATCTTGAAATGGGAAGTGGTTCACCTACTCGTGAGAGTATGTAGGTGCCACCATGATTCTTGAAAAGGGGTCGTGACGGCTTATAAGACTGTGGTTCATTACTGCTCGATGTATTTCTGTAGCCACCAACTAATCTAGCTCTTTTTCTTTTCTCTCTATCTCGGTTTTGATCAATTTGTTGTAAGAATACTGTGATATTATGGCACTTGAGATTCTATTAATATGCAGGGAGAAAAGTTGCTCGACTGTAATATGATTGAGACTCGATAAATGAGTCTTAGGCTCTAGTCAGATTTGTGTGTAGAATTCCGGCCGACTAGGAGCAGTATATGGACTTCGTGGGTTCCCCATGGGTGTACGAATCATAATTAAACCTTGATGTACTATATACCTGGTTGGGAAAGGTACCTTACATATGCGTTGTATTCATATCATTCATATTTATGCCATTTCATTGAGGAACTGTGATGAACTGTGTAATGAGGGATTATGAACATCATGGTTGGATTCTGAATTTGGATGGTTTATTCATGATATTGATATCTGATATATTGTTGAACTCTTTGAACATCATATTGACTATGTGACTTACTCGGGTTATTGAATTGTTAGCAAAGGATTATTTGGTGTCAACATGGTATTTATCTCTGATTATCTATCTTTCATCATTATCATCATATGATGTCTATTTGGATACGTTGTGTACTCATGCTACACTTGTTGCATTTTTTTGGATGCAAATTCAATACTTTCCATCTCCACAGGACCACGTAGTTGTGTCAGAGTTGTGATCCTCAGTATACAGGGTGAGGATGCTCCTTCTAGCATGACCTTGGATACTCTATCGATACTTAATGTCTTTTACTCGTATTTGAGAGACATATTCAGACTATGTATTCGGTTTTAGCGTGCATGCCCATTTACTCAGATTTGTATTGCTTTGATTAGCGCTCTTGTATGCCCGGATTAGATCTCTTGGCGGTGTTATTGGACATTTCAGACTTTCATTTCCTTATGTGTTATATCATGAGAAAGAGATTACAATATTTGTTTTCTTTCGCTTTTGTTTATATCATATCATGAAATGGGAAGTGGTTCGCCTACTCGTGAGAGTATGTAGGTGCCACCATGATTCTTGAAAAGGGGTCGTGACAACTTATAAGACTGTGGTTCATTACTGCTCGATGTATTTCTGTGGCCACCAACTATTCTAGCTCTTTTTCTTTTCTCTCTATCAAGGTTCTGATCAATTTGCTGTAAGAATACTGTGAGATTATGGCACTTGAGATTCTATTAATATGCAGGGAGAAAAGTTGCTCGACTGTAATATGATTGAGACTAGATAAATGAGTCTTGGGCTCTAGTCAGATTTGTGTGTAGAATTTCGGCCGACTAGGAGCAGTATATGGACTTCGTGGGTTCCCCATGGGTGTACGAATCATAATTAAACCTTGATGTACTCAAGTATACCGGGTTGGGAAAGGTACCTTACATATGCATTGTATTCATATCATTCATATTTATGCCATTTCATTGAGGAACCGTGATGAACTGTGTAATGAGGGATTATGAACATCATGGTTGGATTCTGAATTTGGATGGTTTATTCATTATATTGATATCTGATATATTGTTGAACTCTTTGAACATCATATTAACTATGTGACTTACTCGGATTATTGAATTGTTAGCAAAGGATTATTTGGTGTCAACTTGGTATTTATCTCTAATTATCTATCTTTCATCATTATCATCATATGATGTCTATTTGGATGCGTTGTGTACTCATGCTACACTTGTTGCATTTTTTTTGGATGAAAATTCAATACCTTCCACCTCCACAGGACCACGTAGCTATGTCAGAGTTGTGATCCTCAGTATACAGGGTGAGGATGCTCCTTCTAGCATGACCTTGGATACTCTATCTCTACTTAATGTCTTTTACTCGTATTTGAGGACATATTCGGACTATGTATTCGTTTTAGCTCGCATGCCCATTTACTCGATTTGTATTGCTTTGATTAGCGCTCTTGTATGCCCAGATTAGATCTCTTGGGGGTGTTATTGGATATTTCAGACTATCATTTCCTTATGTGTTATATCATGAGAAAGAGATTACAATATTTGTTTCCTTTCGCTTTTGTTTATATCATATCTTGAAATGGGAAGTGCTTCGCCTACTCGTGAGAGTATGTAGGTGCCACCATGATTCTTGAAAAGGGGTCGTGACGGCTTATAAGACTGTGGTTCATTACTGCTCGATGTATTTCTGTAGCCACCAACTATTCTAGCTCTTTTTCATTTCTCTCTATCTCGGTTTTGATCAATTTGTTGTAAGAATACTGTGAGATTATGGCACTTGAGATTCTATTAATATGCGGGGAGAAAAGTTGCTCGCTTTGTAATATGATTGAGACTTGAAAAATGAGTCTTAGGCTCTAGTCGGATTTGTGTGTAGAATTCCGGCCGACTAGGAGCGTATATGGACTTCGTGGGTCCTCCATGGGTGTACGAATCATAATTAAACCTTGAGGAACTATATACCGGGTTGGGAAAGGTACCTTACATATGCATTGTATTCATATCATTCATATTTATGCCATTTCATTGAGGAACTTGTGATGAACTCGTGTAATGAGGGATTATGAACATCATGGTTGGATTCTGAATTTGGATGGTTAATTCATGATATTGATATATGATATATTGTTGAACTCTTTGAACATCATATTGACTATGTGACTTACTCGGGTTATTGAATTGTTAGCAAAGGATTATTTGGTGTCAACTTGGTATTTATCTCTAATTATCTATCTTTCATCATTATCATCATATGATGTCTATTTGGATGCGTTGTGTACTCATGCTACACTTGTTGCATTTTTTTGGACGATAATTCAATACCTTCCACCTCCACGGGACCACGTAGCTTTGTCGAGTTTTGATCCTCGATATACGGGTGAGGATGCTCCTTCTAGCATGACCTTGGATACTCTATCTCTACTTAATGTCTTTTACTCGTATTTGAGGGACATATTCGGACTATGTATTCGGTTTTAGCTCGCATGCCCATTTATTCGATTTGTATTGCTTTGATTAGCGCTCTTGTATGCCCATATTAGATCTCTTGGGGGTGTTATTGGATATTTCAGACTATCATTTCCTTATGTGTTATATCATGAGAAAGAGATTACAATATTTGTTTCCTTTCGCTTTTGTTTATATCATATCTTGAAATGGGAAGTGGTTCGCCTACTCGTGAGAGTATGTAGGTGCCACCATGATTCTTGAAAAGGGGTCGTGACGGCTTATAAGACTGTGGTTCATTACTGCTCGATGTATTTCTGTAGCCACCAACTAATCTAGCTCTTTTTCTTTTCTCTCTATCTCGGTTTTGATCAATTTGTTGTAAGAATACTGTGATATTATGGCACTTGAGATTCTATTAATATGCAGGGAGAAAAGTTGCTCGACTGTAATATGATTGAGACTCGATAAATGAGTCTTAGGCTCTAGTCAGATTTGTGTGTAGAATTCCGGCCGACTAGGAGCAGTATATGGACTTCGTGGGTTCCCCATGGGTGTACGAATCATAATTAAACCTTGATGTACTATATACCTGGTTGGGAAAGGTACCTTACATATGCGTTGTATTCATATCATTCATATTTATGCCATTTCATTGAGGAACCGTGATGAACTTGTGTAATGAGGGATTATGAACATCATGGTTGGATTCGAATTTGGATGGTTTATTCATTATATTGATATCTGATATATTGTTGAACTCTTTGAACATCATATTGACTATGTGACTTACTCGGGTTATTGAATTGTTAGCAAAGGATTATTTGGTGTCAACATGGTATTTATCTCTGATTATCTATCTTTCATCATTATCATCATATGATGTCTATTTGGCTACGTTGTGTACTCATGCTACACTTGTTGCATTTTTTTGGATGCAAATTCAATACCTTCCATCTCCACAGGACCACGTAGTTGTGTCAGAGTTGTGATCCTCAGTATACAGGGTGAGGATGCTCCTTCTAGCATGACCTTGGATACTCTATCGATACTTAATGTCTTTTACTCGTATTTGAGAGACATATTCAGACTATGTATTCGGTTTTAGCGTGCATGCCCATTTACTCAGATTTGTATTGCTTTGATTAGCGCTCTTGTATGCCCAGATTAGATCTCTTGGCGGTGTTATTGGACATTTCAGACTATCATTTCCTTATGTGTTATATCATGAGATAGAGATTACAATATTTGTTTTCTTTCGCTTTTGTTTATATCATATCATGAAATGGGAAGTGGTTCGCCTACTCGTGAGAGTATGTAGGTGCCACCATGATTCTTGAAAAGGGGTCGTGACAACTTATAAGACTGTGGTTCATTACTGCTCGATGTATTTCTGTGGCCACCAACTATTCTAGCTCTTTTTCTTTTCTCTCTATCTAGGTTCTGATCAATTTGCTGTAAGAATACTGTGAGATTATGGCACTTGAGATTCTATTAATATGCAGGGAGAAAAGTTGCTCGACTGTAATATGATTGAGACTAGATAAATGAGTCTTGGGCTCTAGTCAGATTTGTGTGTAGAATTCCGGCCTACTAGGAGCAGTATATGGACTTTGTGGGTCCCTCATGGGTGTACGAATCATAAATAAAACTTGACGTACTGTATACCCGCTTGAGAAAGGTACCTTATATATGCATTGTATTTATATCATACATATTTATGCCATTTCGTAGGGGAATTGTGATGAACTGTGTAATGAGTGATTATGAACATCATGGTTGGATTCTAAATTTGGATGGTTTATTCATGATATTGATATCTGATATATTGTTGAACTTTTTGAACATCATATTGACTGTGTGACTTACTTGGGTTACTGAATTGTTAGCATAGGATTATTTGGTGTCAACTTGGTATTTATCTTTGATTATCTATCTTTCATCATTATTATCATATGATGTCTATGGGGATACGTTATGTAGTCATGCTCCACTTGTTGCATTTTTTTGGATTCAAATTCAATACCTTCCACCTCCACAGCACCACGTAGATGTGTCAGTGTTGTGATCCTCAGTATACAGGGTGAGGATGCTCCTTCTAGCATGACCTTGGATACTCTATCTCTACTTAATGTATTTTACTCGTATTTGAGAGACATATTCAGACTATGCATTCGGTTTTAGCCTGCATGCCCATTTACTCAGATTTGTATTGCTTTGATTAGCGCTCTTGTATGCCCAGATTATATCTCTTAGGGGTGTTATTGGATATTTCAGACTATCATTTCCTTATGTGTTATATCATGAGAAAGAGATTAAAATATTTGTTTTCTTTCGCTTTTGTTTATATCATATCTTGAAATGGGAAGTGGTTCACCTACTCGTGAGAGTATGTAGGTGCCACCATGATTTTTGAAAAGGGGTCGTGACAGCTTATAAGACTGTGGTTCATTACTGCTCGATGTATTTCTGTAGCCACCAACTATTCTATCTATTTTTCTTTTCTCTCTATCTCGGTTTTGATCAATTTGTTTTATGAATACTGTGAGATTATGGCACTTGAGATTCTATTAATATGTAGGGAGAAAATTTGCTCGCCTGTAATATGATTGAGACTCGATAAATGAGTCTTAGGCTCTAGTCAGATATGTGTGTAGAATTCCGGCCGACTAGGAGCAGTATATGGACTTCGTGGGTCCCCCATGGGTGTATGAATCATAATTAAACCTTGATGTACTGTATACCGGGTTGGGAAAGGTACCTTACATATGCATTGTATTCATATCATTCATATTTATGCCATTTCATTGAGGAACTGTGATGACCTGTGTAATGAGGGATTATGAACATCATGGTTGGATTATGAATTTGGATGGTTTATTCATGATATTGATATCTGATATATTGTGGAACTCTTTGAACATCATATTGACTATGTGACTTACTCGGGTTATTGAATTGTTAGCAAAGGATTATTTGGTGTCAACTTGGTATTTATCTCTGATTATCTATCTTTCATCATTATCATCATATGATGTCTATTTGGATACGTTGTGTACTCATGCTACACTTGTTGCATTTTTTTGGATGCATATTCAATACCTTCCACCTCCACAGGACCACGTAGCTGTGTCAGAGTTGTGATCCTCAGTATACAGGGTGAGGATGCTCCTTCTAGCATGACCTTGGATACTCTATTTCTACTTCATGTATTTTACTCGTGTTTGAGAGACAAATTCAGACTATGTATTCGGTTTTAGCCTGCATGCCCATTTACTCAGATTTGTATTGCTTTGATTAGTGCTCTTGTATGCCCAGATTAGATCTCTTGGGGGTGTTATTGGATATTTCAGACTGTCATTTTCTTATGTGTTATATCATGAGAAAGAGATTATAATATTTGTTTTCTTTCGCTTTTGTTTATATCATATCTTGAAATGGGAAGTGGTTTGCCTACTCGTGAGAGTATGTAGGTGCCACCATAATTCTTGAAAAGGGGTCGTGACAGCTTATAAGACTTCGGTTCATTACTGCTCAATGTATTTCTGTGGCCACCAACTATTCTAGCTCTTTTTCTTTTCTCTCTATCTAGGTTCTGATCAATTTGTTGTAAGAATACTGTGAGATTATGGCACTTGCAATTCTATTAATATGTAGGGAGAAAAGTTGCTCCCCTGTAATATGATTGAGACTCGATAAATGAGTCTTGGGCTCTAGTCAAATTTGTGTAGAATTCTGGCCTACTAGGAGCAGTATATGGACTTCGTCGGTCCCTCATGGGTGTACGAATCATAATTAAAACTTGACGTACTGTATACCCGCTTGAGAAAGGTACCTCATATATGCATTGTATTTATATCATACATATTTATGCCATTTCGTAGAGGAATTGTGATGAACTGTGTAATGAGTGATTATGAACATCATGGTTGGATTCTAAATTTGGATGTTTTATTCATGATATTGATATCTGATATATTGTTGAACTTTTTGAACATCATGTTGACTATCTGACTTACTCGGGTTATTGAATTGTTAGCAAAGGATTATTTGGTGTCAACTTGGTATTTATCTCTGATTATCTATCTTTCATCATTATCATCATATGATGTCTATTTGGATACGTTGTGTACTCATGCTACACTTGTTGCATTTTTTGGATGCAAATTCAATACCTTCCACCTCCACAGGACCACGTAGCTGTGTCAGAGTTGTGATCCTCAGTATACAGGGTGAGGATGCTCCTTCTAACATGACCTTGGATACTCTATTTCTACTTCATGTATTTTACTCGTGTTTGAGAGACATATTCAGACTATGTATTCGGTTTTAGCCTGCATGCCCATTTACTCAAATTTGTATTGCTTTGATTATTGCTCTTGTATGCCCAGATTAGATCTCTTGGGGGTGTTATTGGATATTTCAGACTGTCATTTCCTTATGTGTTATATCATGAGAAAGAGATTATAATATTTGTTTTCTTTCGCTTTTGTTTATATCATATCTTGAAATGGGAAGTGGTTTGCCTACTCGTGAGAGTATGTAGGTGCCACCATGATTCTTGAAAAGGGGTCGTGACAGCTTATAAGACTTCAGTTCATTACTGCTCGATGTATTTCTGTGGCCACCAACTATTCTAGCTCTTTTTCTTTTCTCTCTATCTAGGTTCTGATCAATTTGTTGTAAGAATAATGTGAGATTATGGCACTTGCAATTCTATTAATATGTAGGGAGAAAAGTTGCTCCCCTGTAATATGATTGAGACTCGATAAATGAGTCTTGGGCTCTAGTCAAATTTGCGTAGAATTCTGGCCTACTAGGAGCCGTATATGGACTTCGTCGGTCCCTCATGGGTGTACGAATCATAATTAAAACTTGACGTACTGTATACCCGCTTGAGAAAGGTACCTCATATATGCATTGTATTTATATCATACATATTTATGCCATTTCGTAGAGGAATTGTGATGAATTGTGTAATGAGTGATTATGAACATCATGGTTGGATTCTAAATTTGGATGTTTTATTCATGATATTGATATCTGATATATTGTTGAACTTTTTGAACATCATGTTGACTATGTGACTTACTTGGGTTATTGAATTGTTAGCATTGGATTATTTGGTGTCAACTTGGTATTTATCTTTGATTATCTATCTTTCATCATTATTATCATATGATGTCTATGGGGATAAGTTATGTACTCATGCTCCACTTGTTGCATTTTTTTTGTATTCAAATTCAATACCTTCCACCTCCACAAGACCACGTAGCTGTGTCAGAGTTGTGATCCTCAGTATACAGGGTGAGTATGCTCCTTCTAGCATGACCTTGGATACTCTATCTCTACTTAATGTCTTTTACTCGTATTTGAGAGACATATTCAGACTATGTATTCGGTTTTAGCCTGCATGCCCATTTGCTCAGATTTATATTGCTTTGATTAGCGCTCTTGTATGCCTAGATTAGATCTCTTGGGGGTGTTATTGGATATTTCAGACTGTCATTTCCTTATGTCTTTTATCATGAGAAAGAGATTATAGTATTTGTTTTCTTTCGCTTTTGTTTATATCATATCTTGAAATGGGAAGTGGTTCGCCTACTCGTGAGAGTTTGTAGGTGCCACCATGATTCTTGAAAAGGTGTCGTGACAGCATATAAGAATGTGGTTCATTACTGCTCGATGTATTTCTGTTGCCACCAACTATTCTAGCTCTTTTTCTTTTCTCTCTATCTCGGTTTTGATCAATTTGTTGTAATAATACTGTGAGATTATGGCACTTGCAATTCTATTAATATGCAAGGAGAAAAGTTGCTCGCCTGTAATATGATTGAGACTCGATAAAGGAGTCTTGGGCTCTAGTCAAATTTGTGTGTAGAATTCCGGCCGATTAGCAGCCGTATATGGACTTCGTGGGTCCCCCATGGGTGTACGAATCATAATTAAACCTTGATGTACTGTATACCGGGTTGGGAAAGGTACCTTACATATGCATTGCATTCATATCATCGATATTTATGCCATTTCATTGAGCAATTTTGATGAACTGTGTAATGAGGGATCATGAACATCATGGTTGGATTCTAAATTTGGATGGTTTATTCATGATTTTGATATATGATATATTGTTGAACTCTTTGAACATCATATTGACTATGTGACTTACTCGGGTTTCTGAATTGTTAGCATAGGATTATTTGGTGTCAACTTGGTATTTATCCCTGATTATCTATCTTTCATCATTATCATCATATGATGTCTATGGGGATACGTTGTGTACTCATGCTACACTTGTTGCATTTTTTTTGGATGCAGATTCAATACCTTCCACCTCCACAGGACCACGTAGTTGTGTCAGAGTTGTGATCCTCAGTATACAAGGTGAGGATGCTCCTTCTAGCATGACCTTGGATACTTTATGTTTACTTAATGTCTTTTACTCGTATTTGAGTGACATATTCAGACTATGTATTCGGTTTTAGCCTGCATGCCCATTTACTCAGATTTGTATTACTTTGATTAGCGCTCTTGTATGCCCAGATTAGATCTCTTAGGGGTGTTATTGGATATTTCAGACTATCATTTCCTTGTGTCTTATATCATGAGAAAGAGATTATAGTATTTGTTTTCTTTTGCTTTTGTTTATATCATATCTTCAAATGGGAAGTGGTTCGCCTACTTCTGAGAGTATGTAGGTGCCACCATGATTCTTGAAAAGGGGTCGTGACAGCATATAAGACTGTGGTTCATTACTGCTCGATGTATTTCTGTAGCCACCAACTATTCTAGCTCTTTTTCTTTTCACTCTATCTAGGTTCTGATCAATTTGTTGTAAGAATACTGTGAGGTTATGGCACATGCAATTCTATTAATATGCAGGGTGAGAAGTTGCTCTCCTGTAATATGATTGAGACTCGATAAATGAGTCTTGGGCTCTAGTCAGATTTGTGTGAAGGATTCCAGCCGACTAGCAGCAGTATATGGACTTTGTGGGTCCCCCATTGGTGTACGAATCATAACTAAACCTTGCCGTCAAGTATACCAGCTTGAGAAAGGTACCTAACATCTGCATTGTATTCATATCATTCATATTTATGCCATTTCATAGGGGAATTGTGATGAACTGTGTAATGAGTGATTATGAACATCATGGTTGGATTCTAAATTTGGATGGTTTATTCATGATATTGATATCTGATATATTGTTGAACTCTTTGAACATCATGTTGACTATGTGACTTACTTGGGTTATTGAATTGTTAGCATAGGATTATTTGGTGTCAACTTGGTATTTATCTCAGATTATCTATCTTTCATCATTATCATCATATTGATGTCTACGGGGATACGTTATGTACTCATGCTCCACTTGTTGCATTTTTTTTGGATTCAAATTCAATACCTTCCACCTCCACAGGACCACGTAGTTGTGTCAGAGTTGTGATCCTCAGTATACAGGGTGAGGATGCTCCTTATAGCATGACCTTGGATACTCTATCTCTACTTAATAACTTTTACTCGTATTTGAGAGACATATTCAGACTATGTATTCGGTTTTAGCCTGCATGTCCATTTACTCAGATTTGTATTGCTTTGATTAGCGCTCTTGTATGCCTAGACTAGATCTCTTGGGGGTGTTATTGGATATTTCAGACTATCATTTCCTTATGTCTTATATCATGAGAAAGAGATTATAGTATTATGTTTCTTTCGCTTTTGTTTATATCATATCTTGAAATGGGAAGTGGTTCGCCTACTCATGAGAGTATGTAGGTGCCACCATGATTCTTGAAAAGGGGTCGTAACAGAATATAAGACTGTGGTTCATTACTGCTCGATGTATTTCTGTAGCCACCAACTATTCTAGCTCTTTTTCTTTTCTCTCTATCTCGGTTCTGATCAATTTGTTGTAAGAATACTGTGAGATTATGGCACTTGCAATTCTATTAATATGCAGGGAGAAAAGTTGCTCGCCTGTAATATGATTGAGACTCGATAAATGAGTCTTGGGCTCTAGTCAGATTTGTGTGTAGAATTCCGGCCGACTAGTAGCAGTATATGGACTTCGTGGGTACCTCATGGATGTATGAATCATAATTAAACCTTGATGTACTGTGTAATGAGGGATCATGAACATCATGGTTGGATTCTAAATTTGGATGGTTTATTCATGATTTTGATATATAATATATTGTTGAACTCTTTGAACATCATATTGACTATGTGACTTACTCGGGTTTCTGAATTGTTAGCATAGGATTATTTGGTGTCAACTTGGTATTTATCCCTGATTATCTATCTTTCATCATTATCATCATATGATGTCTATGGGGATACGTTGTGTACTCATGCTACACTTGTTGCATTTTTTTTTGGATGCAGATTCAATACCTTCCACCTCCACAGGACCACGTATTTGTGTCAGAGTTGTGATCCTCAGTATACAGGGTGAGGGTGCTCCTTCCTGCATGACCTTGGATACTCTATCTCTACTTAATGTCTTTTACTCGTATTTGAGAGACATATTCACACTATGTATTCGGTTTTAGCCTGCATGCGCATTTACACAGATTTGTATTGCTTTGATTAGCGCTCTTGAATGCCTAGATTAAATCTCTTGGGGGTGTTATTGGATATTTCAGACTATCATTTCCTTATGTCTTATATCATGAGAAAGAGATTATAGTATTTGTTTTCTTTTGCTTTTGTTTATATCATATCTTGAAATGGGAAGTGGTTCGCCTACTCGTGAGAGTATGTAGGTGCCACCATGATTCGTGAAAAGGGGTCGTGACAGCATATAAGACTGTGGTTCATTACTGCTCGATGTATTTCTGTAGCCACCAACTATTCTAGCTCTTTTTATTTTCTCTCTATCTCGGTTCTGATCAATTTGTTGTAAGAATACTGTGAGATTATGGCACATGCAATTCTATTAATACGCAGGGAGAGAAGTTGCTCGCCTGTAATATGATTGAGACTCGATAAATGAGTCTTGGGCTCTAGTCAGATTTGTGTGAAGGATTCCAGCCGACTAGTAGCAGTATATGGACTTTGTGGGTCCCCCATTGTTGTACGAATCATAACTAAACCTTGGCATCAAGTATACCAGCTTGAGAAAGGTACCTAACATCTGCATTGTATTCATATCATTCATATTTATGCCATTTCATAGGGGAATTGTGATGAACTGTGTAATGAGTGATTATGAACATCATGGATGGATTCTAAATTAGGATGGTTTATTCATGATATTGATATCTGATATATTGTTGAACTCTTTGAACATCATGTTGACTATGTGACTTACTTGGGTTATTGAATTGTTAGCATAGGATTATTTGGTGTCAACTTGGTATTTATCTCAGATTATTTATCTTTCATCATTATCATCATATTGATGTCTACGGGGATACGTTATGTACTCATGCTCCACTTGTTGCATTTTTTTTGGATTCAAATTCAATACCTTCCACCTCCACAGGACCACGTAGTTGTGTCAGAGTTGTGATCCTCAGTATACTGGGTGAGGATGCTCCTTCTAGCATGACCTTGGATACTCTATCTCTACTTAATAACTTTTACTCGTATTTGAGAGACATATTCAGACTATGTATTCGGTTTTAGCCTGCATGCCCATTTACTCAGATTTGTATTGCTTTGATTAGCGCTCTTGTATGCCTAGATTAGATCTCTTGGGGGTGTTATTGGATATTTCAGACTATCATTTCCTTATGTCTTATATCATGAGAAAGAGATTATAGTATTATTTTTCATTCGCTTTTGTTTATATCATATCTTGAAATGGGAAGTGGTTCGCCTACTCATGAGAGTATGTAGGTGCCACCATGATTCTTGAAAAGGGGTCGTAACAGAATATAAGACTGTGGTTCATTACTGCTCGATGTATTTCTGTAGCCACCAACTATTCTAGCTCTTTTTCTTTTCTCTCTATCTCGGTTCTGATCAATTTGTTGTAAGAATACTGTGAGATTATGGCACTTGCAATTCTATTAATATGCAGGGAGAAAAGTTGCTCGCCTGCAATATGATTGAGACTCGATAAATGAGTCTTGGGCTCTAGTCAGATTTGTGTGTAGAATTCCGGTTGACTATTAGCAGTATATGGACTTCGTGGGTACCTCATGGATGTATGAATCATAATTAAACCTTCATGTACTGTATACCGGGTTGGGAAATGTACCTTACATATGCATTGCATTCATCTCTTCGATATTTATGCCATTTCATTAAGGAATTTTGATGAACTGTGTAATGAGGGATTATGAACATCATGGTTGGATTCTAAATTTGGATGGTTTATTCATGATATTGATATCTGATATATTGTTGAACTCTTTGAACATCATATTGACTATGTGACTTACTCGGGTTTCTGAATTGTTACCATAGGATTATTTGGTGTCAACTTGGTATTTATCCCTGATTATCTATCTTTCATCATTATCATCAAATGATGTCTATGGGGATACGTTGTGTACTCATGCTACACTTGTTGCATTTTTTTGGATGCAAATTCAATACCTTCCACCTCCACAGGACCACGTAGTTGTGTCAGAGTTGTGATCCTCAGTATACAGGGTGAGGATGCTCCTTCTAGCTTGACCTTGGATACTCTATCTCTACTTAATGTCTTTTACTCGTATTTGAGAGACATATTCAGACTATGTATCCGGTTTTAGCCTGCATGCGCATTTACACAGATTTGTATTGCTTTGCTTAGCACTCTTGTATGCCTAGATTAGATCTCTTGGGGGTGTTATAGTATATTTCAGACTATCATTTCCTTATGTGTTATATCATGAGAAAGAGATTATAGTATTTGTTTTCTTTCGCTTTTGTTTATATCATATCTTGAAATGGGAAGTGGTTCACCTACTCGTGAGAGTATGTAGGTGCCACCATGATTCTTGAAAAGGGGTCGTGACGGCTTATAAGACTGTGGTTCATTACTGCTCGATGTATTTCTGTGGCCACCAACTATTCTAGCTTTTTTTCTTTTCTCTCTATCTAGGTTCTGATCAATTTGTTGTAAGAATACTGTGAGATTATGGCACTTGAGATTCTATTAATATGCAGGGAGAAAAGTTGCTCGCCTGTAATATGATTGAGACTCGATAAATGAGTCTTGGGCTCTAGTCAGATTTGTGTGTAGAATTCCGGCCGACTAGGAGCAGTATATGGACTTCGTGGGTCCCCTATGGTTGTACGAATCATAATTAAACCTTCATGTACTGTATACCTGGTTGGGAAAGGTACCTTACATATGCATTGGATTCATATCATTCATATTTATGCCATTTCATTGAGGAACTGTGATGAACTGTGTAATGAGCGATTATGAACATCATGGTTGGATTCTGAATTTGGATGGTTTATTCATGATATTGATATCTGATATATTGTTGAACTCTTTGAACATCATATTGACTAAGTGACTTACTCGGGTTATTGAATTGTTAGCATAGGATTATTTGGTGTCAACTTGGTATTTATCTCTGATTATCTTTCTTTCATCATTATCATCATATGATGTCTATTTGGATACGTTGTGTACTCATGCTACACTTGTTGCATTTTTTTTTATGCAAATTCAATACCTTCCACCTCCACAGGACCACGTAGCTGTGTCAGAGTTGTGATCCTCAGTATACAGGGTGAGGATGCTCCTTCTAGCATGACCTTGGATACTTTATCTTTACATAATGTCTTTTACTCGTATTTGTTAGACATATTCAGACTATGTATTCGGTTTTACCCTGCATGCCCATTTACTCAAACTTGTATTGCTTTAATTAGCGCTATTGTATGCCTATACTAGATCACTTGGGGGTGTTATTGGATGTTTCATACTATCATTTCCTTCTGTGTTATATCATGGGAAAAAGATTATAGTATTTGTTTTCTTCCGCTTTTGTTTATATCATATCTTGAAATGGGAAGTGGTTCGCCTACTCGTGAGAGTATGTAGGTGCCACCACGAATTTTGAAAAGGGGTCGTGACAACTTATAAGACTGTGGTTCATTACTGCTCGATGTATTTCTGTAGCCACCAACTATTCTAGCTCTTTTTCTTTTCTCTCTATCTCGCTTTTAATCAATTTATTGTAAGAATACTGTGAGATTATGGCACTTGAGATTCTATTAATATGCAGGGAGAAAAGTTGCTCGCCTGTAATATGATTGAGACTCGATAAATGAGTCTTAGGCTCTAGTCAGATTTGTGTGTAAAATTCCGGCCGACTAGGAGCAGTATATGGACTTCGTGGCTACCCCGTGGGTGTAGGAATCATAATTAAACCTTGCTGTACTGTATACCGGGTTGGGAAAGGTACCTTACATATGCATTGTATTCATATCATTCATATTTATGCCATTTCATTGAGGAACTGTGATGAACTGTGTAATGAGGGATTATGAACATCATGGTTGGATACTGAATTTGGATGGTTTATTCATGATATTGATATCTGATATATTGTTGAACTCTTTGAACATCATATTGACTATGTGACTTACTCGGGTTATTGAATTGTTAGCAAAGGATTATTTGGTGTCAACTTGGTATTTATCTCTGATTATCTATCTTCCATCATTATCATCATATGATGTCTATGGGGATACGTTATGTATTCATGCTACACTTTTTGCATTTTTTTTGGATGTAAATTCAATACCTTCCACCTCCACAGGACCACGTAGCTGTGTCAGAGTTGTGATCCTCAGTATACAGGGTGAGGATGCTCCTACAAGCATGACCTTGGATACTCTATCTCTACTTAATGTCTTTTACTCGTATTTGAGAGACATATTCAGACTATGTATTCTGTTTTAGCCTGCATGCCCATTTACTCATATTTGTATTGCTTTGATTAGCGCTCTTGTATGCCTAGATTAGATCTCTTGGGGGTATTATTGGATATTTCAGACTATCATTTCCTTATGTGTTATATCATGAGAAAGAGATTACAATATTTGTTTTCTTTCGCGTTTGTTTATATCATATCTTGAAATGGGATGTGGTTCGCCTACTCATGAGAGTATGTAGGTGCCACCATGATTCTTGAAAAGGGGTCGTAACAGAATATAAGACTGTGGTTCATTACTGCTCGATGTATTTCTGTAGCCACCAACTATTCTAGCTCTTTTTCTTTTCTCTCTATCTCGGTTTTGATCAATTTGTTGTAAGAATACTGTGAGATTATGGCACTTGAGATTCTATTAATATGCAAGGAGAAAAGTTATCTCCTGTAATATGATTGAGACTCCATAAAGGAGTCTTGGGCTCTAGTCAAATTTGTGTGCAGAATTCCGGCCGACTAGGAGCCGTATATGGATTTCGTGGTTCCCCCATGGATGTATAAATCATAATTAAACCTTGATGTACTGTATACCGGGTTGGGAAACGTATTTATGCCATTTCATTGAGGAATTTTGATGAACTATGTAATGAGGGATTATGAACATCATGGTTGGATTCTGAATTTGGATGGTTTATTCATGATATTGATATCTGATATATTGTTGAACTCTTTGAACATCATATTGACTATGTGACTCGGGTTATTGAATTGTTAGCAAAGGATTATTTGGTGTCAACTTGGTATTTATCTCTGATTATCTATCTTTCATCATTATCATCATATGATGTCTATTTGGATACGTTGTGTACTCATGCTACACTTGTTGCATTTTTTTGGATGCAAATTCAATACCTTCCACCTCCACAGGACCACGTAGCTGTGTCAGAGTTGTGATCCTCAGTATACAGGGTGAGGATGCTCCTTCTAGCATGACCTTGGATACTCTATCGATACTTAATGTCTTTTACTCGTATTTGAGAGACATATTCAGACTATGTATTCGGTTTTAGCCTGCATGCCCATTTACTCAGATTTGTATTGCTTTGATTAGCGCTCTTGTATGCCCGTATTAGATCTCTTGGGGGTGTTATTGGATATTTCAGACTATCATTTCCTTATGTGTTATATCATGAGAAAGAGATTACAATATTTGTTTTCTTTCGCTTTTGTTTATATCATATCTCGAAATGGGAAGTGGTTCGCCTACTCGTGAGAGTATGTAGGTGCCACTATGATTCTTGAAAAGGGGTCGTGACAGCTTATAAGACTGTGGTTCATTACTGCTCGATGTATTTCTCTGGCCACCAACTATTCTAGCTCTTTTTCTTTTCTCTCTATCTAGGTTCTGATCAATTTGCTGTAAGAATACTGTGAGATTATGGCACTTGAGATTCTATTAATATGCAGGGAGAAAAGTTGCTCGCTTGTAATATGATTGAGACTCGATAAATGAGTCTTGGGCTCTAGTCAGATTTGTGTGTAGAATTCCGGCCTACTAGGAGCAGTGTATGGACTTTGTGGGTCCCTCATGGGTGTACGAATCATAATTAAAACTTGACGTACTGTATACCCGCTTGAGAAAGGTACCTTATATATGTATTGTATTTATATCACACATATTTATGACAATTCGTAGAGGAATTGTGATGAACTGTGTAATGAGTGATTATGAACATCATGGTTGGATTCTAAATTTGGATGGTTTATTCATGATATTGATATCTGATATATTGTTGAACTTTTTGAGCATCATGTTGAGTATGTGACTTACTTGGGTTATTGAATAGTTAGCATAGGATTATTTGGTGTCAACTTGGTATTTATCTTTGATTATCTATCTTTCATCATTATTATCATATGATGTCTATGGGGATATGTTATGTACTCATGCTCCACTTGTTGCATTTTTTTTGGATACAAATTCAATACCTTCCAACTCCACAGGACCACGTAGCGGTGTCAGAGTTGTGATCCTCAGTATACAGGGTGAGGATGCTCCTTCTAGCATGACCTTGGATATTCTATCTCTACTTAATGTCTTTTACTCGTATTTGAGAGACATATTCAGACTATGTATTCGGATTTAGCCTGCATGCCCATTTACTCAGATTTGTATTACATTGATTAGCGCTCTTGTATGCCCAGATTAGATCTCTTAGGGGTGTTATTGGATATTTCAGACTATCATTTCCTTATGTGTTATATCATGAGAAAGAGATTACAATATTTGTTTTCTTTCGCTTTTGTTTATATCATATCTTGAAATGGGAAGTGGTTCACCTACTCGTGAGAGTATGTAGGTGCCACCATGATTCTTGAAAAGGGGTCGTGACGGCTTATAAGACTGTGGTTCATTACTGCTCGATGTATTTCTGTGGCCACCAACTATTCTAGCTCTTTTTCTTTTCTCTCTATCTAGGTTCTGATCAATTTGTTGTAAGAATACTGTGAGATTATGGCACTTGAGATTCTATTAATATGCAAGGAGAAAAGTTATCGCCTGTAATATGATTGAGACTCCATAAAGGAGTCTTGGGCTCTAGTCAAATTTGTGTGCAGAATTCCGGCCGACTAGGAGCCGTATATGGATTTCGTGGGTCCCCCATGGATGTATGAATCATAATTAAACCTTGATGTACTGTATACCGGGTTGGGAAACGTATTTATGCCATTTCATTGAGGAATTTTGATGAACTATGTAATGAGGGATTATGAACATCAAGGTTGGATTCTGAATTTGGATGGTTTATTCATGATATTGATATCTGATATATTGTTGAACTCTTTGAACATCATATTGACTATGTGACTCGGGTTATTGAATTGTTAGCAAAGGATTATTTGGTGTCAACTTGGTATTTATCTCTGATTGTCTATCTTTCATCATTATCATCATATGATGTCTATTTGGATACGTTGTGTACTCATGCTACACTTGTTGCATTTTTTTGGATGCAAATTCAATACCTTCCACCTCCACAGGACCACGTAGCTGTGTCAGAGTTGTGATCCTCAGTATACAGGGTGAGGATGCTCCTTCTAGCATGACCTTGGATACTCTATCGATACTTAATGTCTTTTACTCGTATTTGAGAGACATATTCGTACTATGTATTCGGTTTTAGCCTCGCATGCCCATTTACTCGCATTTGTATTGCTTTGATTAGCGCTCTTGTATGCCCGCATTAGATCTCTTGGGGGTGTTATTGGATATTTCGACTATCATTTCCTTATGTGTTATATCATGAGAAAGAGATTACAATATTTGTTTTCTTTGGCTTTTGTTTATATCATATCTCGAAATGGGAAGTGGTTCGCCTACTCGTGAGAGTATGTAGGTGCCACTATGATTCTTGAAAAGGGGTCGTGACACCTTATAAGACTGTGGTTCATTACTGCTCGATGTATTTCTCTGGCCACCAACTATTCTAGCTCTTTTTCTTTTCTCTCTATCTAGGTTCTGATCAATTTGCTGTAAGAATACTGTGAGATTATGGCACTTGAGATTCTATTAATATGCAGTGAGAAAAGTTGCTCGCCTGTAATATGATTGAGACTCGATAAATGAGTCTTAGGCTCTAGTCAGATTTGTGTGTAAAATTCCGGCCGACTAGGAGCAGTATATGGACTTCGTGGGTACCCCGTGGGTGTAGGAATCATAATTAAACCTTGATGTACTGTATACCGGGTTGGGAAAGGTACCTTACATATGCATTGTATTCATATCATTCATATTTATGCCATTTCATTGAGGAACTGTGATGAACTGTGTAATGAGGGATTATGAACATCATGGTTGGATTCTGAATTTGGATGGTTTATTCATGATATTGATATCTGATATATTGTTGAACTCTTTCAACATCATATTGACTATGTGACTCGGGTTATTGAATTGTTAGCAAAGGATTATTTGGTGTCAACTTGGTATTTATCTCTGATTGTCTATCTTTCATCATTATCATCATATGATGTCTATTTGGATACGTTGTGTACTTATGCTACACTTGTTGCATTTTTTTGGATGTAAATTCAATACCTTCCGCCTCCACAGGACCACGTAGCTGTGTCAGAGTTGTGATCCTCAGTATACAGGGTGAGGATGCTCCTACAAGTATGACCTTGGATACTCTATCTCTACTTAATGTCTTTTACTCGTATTTGAGAGACATATTCAGACTATGTATTCGGTTTTAGCCTGCATGCCCATTTACTCAGATTTGTAATGCTTTGATTAGCGCTCTTGTATGCCCGCATTAGATCTCTTGGGGGGTGTTATTGGATATTTCGTACTATCATTTCCTTATGTGTTATATCATGAGAAAGAGATTACAATATTTGTTTTCTTTCGCTTTTGTTTATATCATATCTCGAAATGGGAAGTGGTTCGCCTACTCGTGAGAGTATGTAGGTGCCACTATGATTCTTGAAAAGGGGTCGTGATGTACTTATAAGACCGTGGTTCATTACCGCTCGATGTATTTCTCTCCGCCACCAACTATTCTAGCTCTTTTTCTTTTCTCTCTATCTAGGTT
>CM067548.1:14007587-14194904 GCA_034509755.1 Anisodus tanguticus | reverse complement strand
AACTATTCTAGCTCTTTTTCTTTTCTCTCTATCTCGGTTCGATCGATTTTTGTAAGAATACTGTGAGATTATGGCACTTGAGATGATATTGATATGCGGGGAGCGGAGTTGCTCGCCGTAATATGATTGAGACTCGATAAATGAGTCTTGGGCTCTAGTCAGATTTGTGTGTAGAATTCTGGATGACTAGGAGCAGTATATGGACTTCGTGGGTCCCCCATGGGTGTATGAATCATAATTAAACCTTGACGTACTGTATACCGGGTTGAGAAAGGTACCTTACATATGCATTGCATTCACATCATACATATTTATGCCATTTCATTGAGGAATTGTGATGAACTGTGTAATGAGTGATTATGAACATCATGGTTGGATTCTAAATTTGGATGGTTTATTCATGATATTGATATCTGATATATTGTTGAACTCTTTGAACATCATGTTGACTATGTGACTTACTCGGGTTATTGAATTGTTAGCATAGGATTATTTGGTGTCAACTTGGTATTTATCTCTGATTATCTATCTTCCATCATTTTCATCATATGATGTCTACGGGGATACGTTGTGTACTCATGCTACACTTGTTGCATTCTTTTTTGGATGCATATTCAATACTTTCCAGCTCCGCAGGACCACATAGCTGTGATCCTCAGTATACAGGGTGAGGATGCTCCTTCTAGCATGACCTTGGATACTCTATCTCTACTTAATGTCTTTTATTCGTATTTGAGAGACATATTCAGACTATGTATTCGGTTTTAGCCTGCATGCCCATTTACTCAGATTTGTATTGCTTTGATTAGCGCTCTTGTATGCCCAGACTAGATCTCTTGGGGGTGTTATTGGATGTTTTAGACTATCATTTCCTTATGTGTTATATCATGAGAAAGAGATTATAGTATTTGTTTTCTTCCGCTTTTGTTTATATCATATCTTGAAATGGGAAGTGGTTCGCCTACTCGTGAGAGTATGTAGGTGCCACCACGATTCTTGAAAAGGGGTCGTGACAGCTTATAAGACTGTGGTTCATTACCGCTCGATGTATTTCTGTAGCCACCAACTATTCTAGCTCTTTTTCTTTTCTCTCTATCTCGGTTCTGATCAATTTTTGTAAGAATACTGTGAGATTATGGCACTTGAGATGATATTGATATGCAGGGAGCGGAGTTGCTCGCCTGTAATATGATTGAGACTCGATAAATGAGTCTTGGGCTCTAGTAAGATTTGTGTGTAGAATTCGGCTGACTAGGAGCAGTATATGGACTTCGTGGGTCCCCCATGGGTGTACGAATCATAATTAAACCTTGACGTACTGTATACCGGGTTGAGAAAGGTACCTTACATATGCATTGCATTCATATCATACATATTTATGCCATTTCATTGAGGAATTGTGATGAATTGTGTAATGAGTGATTATGAACATCATGGTTGGATTCTAAATTTGGATGGTTTATTCATGATATTGATATCTGATATATTGTTGAACTCTTTGAACATCATGTTGACTATGTGACTTACTCGGGTTATTGAATTGTTAGCATAGGATTATTTGGTGTCAACTTGGTATTTATCTATGATTATCTATCTTCCATCATTTTCATCATATGATGTCTACGGGGATACGTTGTGTACTCATGCTACACTTGTTGCATTCTTTTTGGATGCAGATTCAATACTTTCCAGCTCCGTTGGACCACATAGCGGTGATCCTCAGTATACAGGGTGAGGATGCTCCTTCTAGCATGACCTTGGATACTCTATCTCTACTTAATGTCTTTTTATTCGTATTTGAGAGACATATTCGAGACTATGTATTCGGTTTTAGCTGCATGCCCATTTACTCAAAGATTTGTATTGCTTTGATTAGCGCTCTTGTATGCCCAGACTAGATCACTTGGGGGTGTTATTGGATATTTCAGACTATCATTTCCTTATGTGTTATATCATGAGAAAGAGATTATAGTATTTGTTTTCTTATGCTTTTGTTTATATCATATCTTGAAATGGGAAGTGGTTCGCCTACTCGTGAGAGTATGTAGGTGCCACCACGATTCTTGAAAAGGGGTCGTGACGACTTATAAGGCGTGGTTCATTACCGCTCGATGTATTTCTGTAGCCACCAACTATTCTAGCTCTTTTTCTTTTCTCTCTATCTCGGTTCTGATCAATTTGCTGTAAGAATACTGTGAGATTATGGCACTTGAGATGATATTGATATGCAGGGAGCGGAGTTGCTCGCCTGTAATATGATTGAGACTCGATAAATGAGTCTTGGGCTCTAGTAAGATTTGTGTGTAGAATTCAGGCCGACTAGGAGCAGTATATGGACTTCGTGGGTCCCCCATGGGTGTATGAATCATAATTAAACCTTGACGTACTGTATACCGGGTTGAGAAAGGTACCTTACATATGCATTGCATTCACATCATACATATTTATGCCATTTCATTGAGGAATTGTGATGAATTGTGTAATGAGTGATTATGAACATCATGGTTGGATTCTAAATTTGGATGGTTTATACATGATATTGATATCTGATATATTGTTGAACTCTTTGAACATCATGTTGACTATGTGACTTACTCGGGTTATTGAATTGTTAGCATCGAATTATTTGGTGTCAACTTGGTATTTATCTACGATTATCTATCTTCATCATTTCATCATATGATGTCTATGGGGATACGTTGTGTACTCATGCTACACTTGTTGCATTTTTTTTGGATGCAAATTCAATACTTCCACTCTCACGGGACCACAGTTGTGTCGAGTTGTGATCCTCGGTATACGGGGTGAGGATGCTCCTTCTAGCACGACCTTGGATACTCTATCTCAACTAAATGTCTTTTACTCGTATTTGAGAGACATATTCAGACTATGTATTCGGTTTTAGCCTGCATGCCCATTTACTCAGATTTGTATTGCTTTGATTAGCGCTCTTGTATGCCCAGACTAGATCTCTTGGGGGTGTTATTGGATATTTCAGACTATCATTTCCTTATGTGTTATATCATGAGAAAGAGATTATAGTATTTGTTTTCTTTCGCTTTTGTTTATATCATATCTTGAAATGGGAAGTGGTTCGCCTACTCGTGAGAGTATGTAGGTGCCACCACGATTCTTGAAAAGGGGTCGTGACAACTTATAAGACTGTGGTTCATTACCGCTCGATGTATTTCTGTAGCCACCAACTATTCTAGCTCTTTTTCTTTTCTCTCTATCTCGGTTCTGATCAATTTGTTGTAAGAATACTGTGAGATTATGGCACTTGAGATGATATTGATATGCAGGGAGCGGAGTTGCTCGCCTGTAATATGATTGAGACTCGATAAATGAGTCTTGGGCTCTAGTCAGATTTGTGTGTAGAATTTCGGCCGACTAGGAGCGGTATATGGACTTCGTGGGTCCCCATGGGTGTACGAATCATAATTAAACCTTGACGTACTGTATACCGGGTTGAGAAAGGTACCTTACATATGCATTGCATTCATATCATACATATTTATGCCATTTCATTGAGGAATTGTGATGAATTGTGTAATGAGTGATTATGAACATCATGGTTGGATTCTAAATTTGGATGGTTTATTCATGATATTGATATCTGATATATTGTTGAACTCTTTGAACATCATGTTGACTATGTGACTTACTCGGGTTATTGAATTGTTAGCATAGGATTATTTGGTGTCAACTTGGTATTTATCTCTGATTATCTATCTTCTATCATTATCATCATATGATGTCTACGGGGATACGTTGTGTACTCATGCTACACTTGTTGCATTTTTTTGGATGCAAATTCAATACCTTCCACCTCCACAGGACCACGTAGTTGTGTCAGAGTTGTGATCCTCAGTATACAGGGTGAGGATGCTCCTTCTAGCATGACCTTGGATACTCTATCTCTACTTAATGTCTTTTACTCGTATTTGAGAGACATATTCAGACTATGTATTCGGTTTTAGCCTGCATGCCCATTTACTCAAGATTTGTATTGCTTTGATTAGCGCTCTTGTATGCCCAGATACTAGATCTCTTGGGGGTGTTATTGGATATTTAGACTATCATTTCCTTATGTGTTATATCATGAGAAAGAGATTATAGTATTTGTTTTCTTTCGCTTTTGTTTATATCATATCTTGAAATGGGAAGTGGTTCGCCTACTCGTGAGAGTATGTAGGTGCCACCATGATTCTTGAAAAGGGGTCGTGACAACTTATAAGGCTTGTGGTTCATTTCGCTCGATGTATTTTCTGTAGCCACCAACTATTCTAGCTCTTTTTCTTTTCTCTCTATCTCGGTTCGATCAATTTGTTGTAAGAATACTTTGTGAGATTATGGCACTTGAGATTCTATTAATATGCAGGGAGAAAAGTTGCTCGCCTGTAATATGATTGAGACTCGATAAATGAGTCTTGGGCTCTAGTCAGATTTGTGTGTAGAATTTCGGCCGACTAGGAGCAGTATATGGACTTCGTGGGTCCCCCATGGGTGTACGAATCATAATTAAACCTTGACGTACTTGTATACGGGTTGAGAAAGGTACCTTACATATGCATTGTATTCATATCATACATATTTATGCCATTTCATTGAGGAATTGTGATGAACTTGTATAATGAGTGATTATGAACATCATGGTTGGATTCTAAATTTGGATGGTTTATTCATGATATTGATATCTGATATATTGTTGAACTCTTTGAACATCATGTTGACTATGTGACTTACTCGGGTTATTGAATTGTTAGCATAGGATTATTTGGTGTCAACTTGGTATTTATCTCTGATTATCTATCTTTCATCATTATCATCATATGATGTCTATGGGGATACGTTGTGTACTCATGCTACACTTGTTGCATTTTTTTGGATGCAAATTCAATACCTTCCACCTCCACAGGACCACGTAGCTGTGTCAGAGTTGTGATCCTCAGTATACAGGGTGAGGATGCTCCTTCTAGCATGACCTTGGATACTCTATCTCTACTTAATGTCTTTTACTCGTATTTGAGAGACATATTCAGACTATGTATTCGGTTTTAGCCTGCATGCCCATTTACTCAGATTTGTATTGCTTTGATTAGCGCTCTTGTATGCCCAGATTAGATCTCTTGGGGGTGTTATTGGATATTTCAGACTATCATTTCCTTATGTGTTATATCATGAGAAAGAGATTATAGTATTTGTTTTCTTTCGCTTTTGTTTATATCATATCTTGAAATGGGAAGTGGTTCGCCTACTCGTGAGAGTATGTAGGTGCCACCATGATTCTTGAAAAGGGGTCGTGACAGCTTATAAGACTGTGGTTCATTACTGCTCGATGTATTTCTGTAGCCACCAACTATTCTAGCTCTTTTTCTTTTCTCTCTATCTCGGTTTTGATCAATTTGTTGTAAGAATACTGTGAGATTATGGCACTTGAGATTCTATTAATATGCAGGGAGAAAAGTTGCTCGCCTGTAATATGATTGAGACTCGATAAATGAGTCTTGGGCTCTAGTCAGATTTGTGTGTAGAATTCGGCCGACTAGGAGCAGTATATGGACTTCGTGGGTCCCCCATGGGTGTACGAATCATAATTAAACCTTGATGTACTGTATATCGGGTTGGGAAAGGTACCTTACATATGCATTGTATTCATATCATTCATATTTATGCCATTTCATTGAGGAATTGTGATGAACTTGTGTAATGAGTGATTATGAACATCATGGTTGGATTCTAAATTTGGATGGTTTATTCATGATATTGATATCTGATATATTGTTGAACTCTTTGAACATCATATTGACTATGTGACTTACTCGGGTTATTGAATTGTTAGCATAGGATTATTTGGTGTCAACTTGGTATTTATCTCTGATTATCTATCTTTCATCATTATCATCATATGATGTCTATTTGGATACGTTGTGTACTCATGCTACACTTGTTGCATTTTTTTTGGATGCAAATTCAATACCTTCCACCTCCACGGGACCACGTAGGCGTGTCGAGTTGTGATCCTCAGTATACAGGGTGAGGATGCTCCTTCTAGCATGACCTTGGATACTTTATCTCTACTTAATGTCTTTTACTCGTATTTGAGAGACATATTCAGACTATGTATTCGGTTTTAGCTGCATGCCCATTTACTCAGATTTGTATTGCTTTGATTAGCGCTCTTGTATGCCCAGATTAGATCTCTTGGGGGTGTTATTGGATATTTCAGACTATCATTTCCTTATGTGTTATATCATGAGAAAGAGATTACAATATTTGTTTTCTTTCGCTTTTGTTTATATCATATCTTGAAATGGGAAGTGGTTCGCCTACTCGTGAGAGTATGTAGGTGCCACCATGATTCTTGAAAAGGGGTCGTGACAGCTTATAAGACTGTGGTTCATTACTGCTCGATGTATTTCTGTAGCCACCAACTATTCTAGCTCTTTTTCTTTTCTCTCTATCTAGGTTCTGATCAATTTGCTGTAAGAATACTGTGAGATTATGGCACTTGAGATTCTATTAATATGCAGGGAGAAAAGTTGCTCGCCTGTAATATGATTGAGACTCGATAAATGAGTCTTGGGCTCTAGTCAGATTTGTGTGTAGAATTTCGGCCGACTAGGAGCAGTATATGGACTTCGTGGGTCCCCCATGGGTGTACGAATCATAATTAAACCTTGATGTACTGTATATCGGGTTGGGAAAGGTACCTTACATATGCATTGTATTCATATCATTCATATTTATGCCATTTCATTGAGGAACTGTGATGAAGCTGTGTAATGAGGATTATGAACATCATGGTTGGATTCTAAATTTGGATGGTTTATTCATGATATTGATATCTGATATATTGTTGAACTCTTTGAACATCATATTGACTATGTGACTTACTCGGGTTATTGAATTGTTAGCATAGGATTATTTGGTGTCAACTTGGTATTTTATCTCGATTATCTATCTTTCATCATTATCATCATATGATGTCTATTTGGATACGTTGTGTACTCATGCTACACTTGTTGCATTTTTTTGGATGCAAATTCAATACCTTCCACCTCCACGGGACCACGTAGGTTGTGTCGAGTTGTGATCCTCGGTATACGGGGTGAGGATGCTCCTTCTAGCATGACCTTGGATACTCTATCTCTACTTAATGTCTTTTACTCGTATTTGAGAGACATATTCGAGACTATGTATTCGGTTTTAGCTTTGCATGCCCATTTACTCGATTTGTATTGCTTTGATTAGCGCTCTTGTATGCCCAGATTAGATCTCTTGGGGGTGTTATTGGATATTTCGGACTATCATTTCCTTATGTGTTATATCATGAGAAAGAGATTACAATATTTGTTTTCTTTCGCTTTTGTTTATATCATATCTTGAAATGGGAAGTGGTTCGCCTACTCGTGAGAGTATGTAGGTGCCACCATGATTTTTGAAAAGGGGTCGTGACAGCTTATAAGACTGTGGTTCATTACCGCTCGATGTATTTCTGTAGCCACCAACTATTCTAGCTCTTTTTCTTTTCTCTCTATCTCGGTTTTGATCAATTTGTTGTAAGAATACTGTGAGATTATGGCACTTGAGATTCTATTAATATGCAGGGAGAAAAGTTGCTCGCTTTGTAATATGATTGAGACTCGATAAATGAGTCTTAGGCTCTAGTCAGATTTGTGTGTAGAATTTCGGCCGACTAGGAGCAGTATATGGACTTCGTGGGTCCCCCATGGGTGTACGAATCATAATTAAACCTTGATGTACTGTATATCGGGTTGGGAAAGGTACCTTACATATGCATTGTATTCATATCATTCATATTTATGCCATTTCATTGAGGAATTGTGATGAAGCTGTGTAATGAGGGATTATGAACATCATGGTTGGATTCTGAATTTGGATGGTTTATTCATGATATTGATATACGATATATTGTTGAACTCTTTGAACATCATATTGACTATGTGACTTACTCGGGTTATTGAATTGTTAGCAAAGGATTATTTGGTGTCAACTTGGTATTTATCTACGATTATCTATCTTTCATCATTATCATCATATGATGTCTATTTGGATACGTTGTGTACTCATGCTACACTTGTTGCATTTTTTTTGGATGCAAATTCAATACCTTCCACCTCCACGGGACCACGTAGGTTGTGTCGAGTTGTGATCCTCGGTATACGGGGTGAGGATGCTCCTTCTAGCATGACCTTGGATACTCTATCTCTACTTAATGTCTTTTACTCGTATTTGAGAGACATATTCGAGACTATGTATTCGGTTTTAGCCTGCATGCCCATTTACTCGATTTGTATTGCTTTGATTAGCGCTCTTGTATGCCCAGATTAGATCTCTTGGGGGTGTTATTGGATATTTCAGACTATCATTTCCTTATGTGTTATATCATGAGAAAGAGATTACAATATTTGTTTTCTTTCGCTTTTGTTTATATCATATCTTGAAATGGGAAGTGGTTCGCCTACTCGTGAGAGTATGTAGGTGCCACCATGATTTTTGAAAAGGGGTCGTGACAGCTTATAAGACTGTGGTTCATTCTTGCTCGATGTATTTACGTAGCCACCAACTATTCTAGCTCTTTTTCTTTTCTCTCTATCTCGGTTTTGATCAATTTGTTGTAAGAATACTGTGAGATTATGGCACTTGAGATTCTATTAATATGCAGGGAGAAAAGTTGCTCGCCTGTAATATGATTGAGACTCGATAAATGAGTCTTAGGCTCTAGTCAGATTTGTGTGTAGAATTCGGCCGACTAGGAGCAAGTATATGGACTTCGTGGGTCCCCCATGGGTGTACGAATCATAATTAAACCTTGATGTCTTGTATATCGGGTTGGGAAAGGTACCTTACATATGCATTGTATTCATATCATTCATATTTATGCCATTTCATTGAGGAATTGTGATGAGCTGTGTAATGAGGGATTATGAACATCATGGTTGATTCTGAATTTGGATGGTTTATTCATGATATTGATATCGATATATTGTTGAACTCTTTGAACATCATATTGACTATGTGACTTACTCGGGTTATTGAATTGTTAGCAAAGGATTATTTGGTGTCAACTTGGTATTTATCTCTGATTATCTATCTTTCATCATTATCATCATATGATGTCTATTTGGATACGTTGTGTACTCATGCTACACTTGTTGCATTTTTTTTGGATGCAAATTCAATACCTTCCACCTCCACAGGACCACGTATTTGTGTCGAGTTGTGATCCTCGGTATACGGGGTGAGGATGCTCCTTCTAGCATGACCTTGGATACTCTATCTCTACTTAATGTCTTTTACTCGTATTTGAGAGACATATTCGAGACTATGTATTCGGTTTTAGCTGCATGCCCATTTACTCAGATTTGTATTGCTTTGATTAGCGCTCTTGTATGCCCAGATTAGATCTCTTGGGGGTGTTATTGGATATTTCAGACTATCATTTCCTTATGTGTTATATCATGAGAAAGAGATTACAATATTTGTTTTCTTTCGCTTTTGTTTATATCATATCTTGAAATGGGAAGTGGTTCGCCTACTCGTGAGAGTATGTAGGTGCCACCATGATTTTGAAAAGGGGTCGTGATGACTTATAGGCTTGTGGTTCATTCTTGCTCGATGTATTTCTGTAGCCACCAACTATTCTAGCTCTTTTTCTTTTCTCTCTATCTCGGTTTTGATCAATTTGTTGTAAGAATCTTTGTGAGATTATGGCACTTGAGATTCTATTAATATGCGGGGAGAAAAGTTGCTCGCTTTGTAATATGATTGAGACTCGATAAATGAGTCTTAGGCTCTAGTCAGATTTGTGTGTAGAATTCGGCCGACTAGGAGCGGTATATGGACTTCGTGGGTCCCCCATGGGTGTACGAATCATAATTAAACCTTGATGTATCTTGTATATCGGGTTGGGAAAGGTACCTTACATATGCATTGTATTCATATCATTCATATTTATGCCATTTCATTGAGGAATTGTGATGAAGCTGTGTAATGAGGGATTATGAACATCATGGTTGGATTCTGAATTTGGATGGTTTATTCATGATATTGATATCGATATATTGTTGAACTCTTTGAACATCATATTGACTATGTGACTTACTCGGGTTATTGAATTGTTAGCAAAGGATTATTTGGTGTCAACTTGGTATTTATCTACGATTATCTATCTTTCATCATTATCATCATATGATGTCTATTTGGATACGTTGTGTACTCATGCTACACTTGTTGCATTTTTTTGGATGCAAATTCAATACCTTCCACCTCCACAGGACCACGTAGCTGTGTCAGAGTTGTGATCCTCAGTATACAGGGTGAGGATGCTCCTTCTAGCATGACCTTGGATACTCTATCTCTACTTAATGTCTTTTACTCGTATTTGAGAGACATATTCGGACTATGTATTCGGTTTTAGCTGCATGCCCATTTACTGATTTGTATTGCTTTGATTAGCGCTCTTGTATGCCCAGATTAGATCTCTTGGGGGTGTTATTGGATATTTCGGACTATCATTTCCTTATGTGTTATATCATGAGAAAGAGATTACAATATTTGTTTTCTTTCGCTTTTGTTTATATCATATCTTGAAATGGGAAGTGGTTCGCCTACTCGTGAGAGTATGTAGGTGCCACCATGATTTTTGAAAAGGGGTCGTGACAGCTTATAAGGCTGTGGTTCATTACTGCTCGATGTATTTCTGTAGCCACCAACTATTCTAGCTCTTTTTCTTTTCTCTCTATCTCGGTTTTGATCAATTTGTTGTAAGAATACTTTGTGAGATTATGGCACTTGAGATTCTATTAATATGCGGGGAGAAAAGTTGCTACTTTGTAATATGATTGAGACTCGATAAATGAGTCTTAGGCTCTAGTCGATTTGTGTGTAGAATTTCGGCCGACTAGGAAGTATATGGACTTCGTGGGTCCCCCATGGGTGTGTACGAATCATAATTAAACCTTGATGTCTTGTATATCGGGTTGGGAAAGGTACCTTACATATGCATTGTATTCATATCATTCATATTTATGCCATTTCATTGAGGAATTGTGATGAAGCTGTGTAATGAGGGATTATGAACATCATGGTTGGATTTGAATTTGGATGGTTTATTCATGATATTGATATCGATATATTGTTGAACTCTTTGAACATCATATTGACTATGTGACTTACTCGGGTTATTGAATTGTTAGCAAAGGATTATTTGGTGTCAACTTGGTATTTATCTACGATTATCTATCTTTCATCATTATCATCATATGATGTCTATTTGGATACGTTGTGTACTCATGCTACACTTGTTGCATTTTTTTGGATGCAAATTCAATACCTTCCACCTCCGGGACCACGTAGGCGTGTCGAGTTGTGATCCTCGGTATACGGGGTGAGGATGCTCCTTCTAGCATGACCTTGGATACTCTATCTCTACTTAATGTCTTTTACTCGTATTTGAGAGACATATTCGAGACTATGTATTCGGTTTTAGCACTGCATGCCCATTTACTCGGATTTGTATTGCTTTGATTAGCGCTCTTGTATGCCCAGATTAGATCTCTTGGGGGTGTTATTGGATATTTCGGACTATCATTTCCTTATGTGTTATATCATGAGAAAGAGATTACAATATTTGTTTTCTTTCGCTTTTGTTTATATCATATCTTGAAATGGGAAGTGGTTCGCCTACTCGTGAGAGTATGTAGGTGCCACCATGATTTTTGAAAAGGGGTCGTGACGACTTATAAGGCTGTGGTTCATTACTTGCTCGATGTATTTCGTAGCCACCAACTATTCTAGCTCTTTTTCTTTTCTCTCTATCTCGGTTTTGATCAATTTGTTGTAAGAATCTTTGTGAGATTATGGCACTTGAGATTCTATTAATATGCGGGGAGAAAAGTTGCTCGCTTTGTAATATGATTGAGACTCGATAAATGAGTCTTAGGCTCTAGTCGGATTTGTGTGTAGAATTTCGGCCGACTAGGAGCAAGTATATGGACTTCGTGGGTCCCCCATGGGTGTACGAATCATAATTAAACCTTGATGTCTTGTATATCGGGTTGGGAAAGGTACCTTACATATGCATTGTATTCATATCATTCATATTTATGCCATTTCATTGAGGAATTGTGATGAAGCTGTGTAATGAGGGATTATGAACATCATGGTTGGATTTTGAATTTGGATGGTTTATTCATGATATTGATATCGATATATTGTTGAACTCTTTGAACATCATATTGACTATGTGACTTACTCGGGTTATTGAATTGTTAGCAAAGGATTATTTGGTGTCAACTTGGTATTTATCTCGATTATCTATCTTTCATCATTATCATCATATGATGTCTATTTGGATACGTTGTGTACTCATGCTACACTTGTTGCATTTTTTTTGGATGCAAATTCAATACCTTCCACCTCCACGGGACCACGTAGGTTGTGTCGAGTTGTGATCCTCGGTATACGGGGTGAGGATGCTCCTTCTAGCATGACCTTGGATACTCTATCTCTACTTAATGTCTTTTACTCGTATTTGAGAGACATATTCGGACTATGTATTCGGTTTTAGCTTTGCATGCCCATTTACTCGGATTTGTATTGCTTTGATTAGCGCTCTTGTATGCCCAGATTAGATCTCTTGGGGGTGTTATTGGATATTTCGGACTATCATTTCCTTATGTGTTATATCATGAGAAAGAGATTACAATATTTGTTTTCTTTCGCTTTTGTTTATATCATATCTTGAAATGGGAAGTGGTTCGCCTACTCGTGAGAGTATGTAGGTGCCACCATGATTTTGAAAAGGGGTCGTGACGACTTATAAGGCGTGGTTCATTCTTGCTCGATGTATTTTCGTAGCCACCAACTATTCTAGCTCTTTTTCTTTTCTCTCTATCTCGGTTTTGATCAATTTGTTGTAAGAATCTTTGTGAGATTATGGCACTTGAGATTCTATTAATATGCGGGGAGAAAAGTTGCTCGCTGTAATATGATTGAGACTCGATAAATGAGTCTTAGGCTCTAGTCAGATTTGTGTGTAGAATTCCGGCCGACTAGGAGCAGTATATGGACTTCGTGGGTCCCCCATGGGTGTACGAATCATAATTAAACCTTGATGTCTTGTATATCGGGTTGGGAAAGGTACCTTACATATGCATTGTATTCATATCATTCATATTTATGCCATTTCATTGAGGAATTGTGATGAAGCTGTGTAATGAGGGATTATGAACATCATGGTTGGATTTGAATTTGGATGGTTTATTCATGATATTGATATCGATATATTGTTGAACTCTTTGAACATCATATTGACTATGTGACTTACTCGGGTTATTGAATTGTTAGCAAAGGATTATTTGGTGTCAACTTGGTATTTATCTCTGATTATCTATCTTTCATCATTATCATCATATGATGTCTATTTGGATACGTTGTGTACTCATGCTACACTTGTTGCATTTTTTTTGGATGCAAATTCAATACCTTCCACCTCCACGGGACCACGTAGGCGTGTCGAGTTGTGATCCTCAGTATACAGGGTGAGGATGCTCCTTCTAGCATGACCTTGGATACTCTATCTCTACTTAATGTCTTTTACTCGTATTTGAGAGACATATTCAGACTATGTATTCGGTTTTAGCCTGCATGCCCATTTACTCGATTTGTATTGCTTTGATTAGCGCTCTTGTATGCCCAGATTAGATCTCTTGGGGGTGTTATTGGATATTTGAGACTATCATTTCCTTATGTGTTATATCATGAGAAAGAGATTACAATATTTGTTTTCTTTCGCTTTTGTTTATATCATATCTTGAAATGGGAAGTGGTTCGCCTACTCGTGAGAGTATGTAGGTGCCACCATGATTTTGAAAAGGGGTCGTGACGACTTATAAAGGCTTGTGGTTCATTCTTGCTCGATGTATTTACGTAGCCACC
The DNA here is from genome assembly GCA_034509755.1 of Anisodus tanguticus. Taxonomy (NCBI): domain Eukaryota; kingdom Viridiplantae; phylum Streptophyta; class Magnoliopsida; order Solanales; family Solanaceae; genus Anisodus; species Anisodus tanguticus. The sequence goes on along the minus strand of CM067548.1, from coordinate 14,180,939 downwards.
AACTATTCTAGCTCTTTTTCTTTTCTCTCTATCTCGGTTTTGATCAATTTGTTGTAAGAATCTTTGTGAGATTATGGCACTTGAGATTCTATTAATATGCGGGGAGAAAAGTTGCTCGCTTTGTAATATGATTGAGACTCGATAAATGAGTCTTAGGCTCTAGTCAGATTTGTGTGTAGAATTCGGCCGACTAGGAGCGGTATATGGACTTCGTGGGTCCCCCATGGGTGTACGAATCATAATTAAACCTTGATGTCTTGTATATCGGGTTGGGAAAGGTACCTTACATATGCATTGTATTCATATCATTCATATTTATGCCATTTCATTGAGGAATTGTGATGAAGCTGTGTAATGAGGGATTATGAACATCATGGTTGGATTTGAATTTGGATGGTTTATTCATGATATTGATATCTCGATATATTGTTGAACTCTTTGAACATCATATTGACTATGTGACTTACTCGGGTTATTGAATTGTTAGCAAAGGATTATTTGGTGTCAACTTGGTATTTATCTACGATTATCTATCTTTCATCATTATCATCATATGATGTCTATTTGGATACGTTGTGTACTCATGCTACACTTGTTGCATTTTTTTTGGATGCAAATTCAATACCTTCCACCTCCACAGGACCACGTAGTTGTGTCAGAGTTGTGATCCTCAGTATACAGGGTGAGGATGCTCCTTCTAGCATGACCTTGGATACTCTATCTCTACTTAATGTCTTTTACTCGTATTTGAGAGACATATTCAGACTATGTATTCGGTTTTAGCCTGCATGCCCATTTACTCAGATTTGTATTGCTTTGATTAGCGCTCTTGTATGCCCAGATTAGATCTCTTGGGGGTGTTATTGGATATTTCAGACTATCATTTCCTTATGTGTTATATCATGAGAAAGAGATTACAATATTTGTTTTCTTTCGCTTTTGTTTATATCATATCTTGAAATGGGAAGTGGTTCGCCTACTCGTGAGAGTATGTAGGTGCCACCATGATTTTTGAAAAGGGGTCGTGACGGACTTATAAGGCTGTGGTTCATTCTTGCTCGATGTATTTTTCGTAGCCACCAACTATTCTAGCTCTTTTTCTTTTCTCTCTATCTCGGTTTTGATCAATTTGTTGTAAGAATCTTTGTGAGATTATGGCACTTGAGATTCTATTAATATGCGGGGAGAAAAGTTGCTCGCTTTGTAATATGATTGAGACTCGATAAATGAGTCTTAGGCTCTAGTCGATTTGTGTGTAGAATTCGGCCGACTAGGAGCAGTATATGGACTTCGTGGGTCCCCCATGGGTGTACGAATCATAATTAAACCTTGATGTACTGTATATCGGGTTGGGAAAGGTACCTTACATATGCATTGTATTCATATCATTCATATTTATGCCATTTCATTGAGGAAGCTGTGATGAAGCTGTGTAATGAGGGATTATGAACATCATGGTTGGATTCTGAATTTGGATGGTTTATTCATGATATTGATATCTGATATATTGTTGAACTCTTTGAACATCATATTGACTATGTGACTTACTCGGGTTATTGAATTGTTAGCAAAGGATTATTTGGTGTCAACTTGGTATTTATCTCTGATTATCTATCTTTCATCATTATCATCATATGATGTCTATTTGGATACGTTGTGTACTCATGCTACACTTGTTGCATTTTTTTTGGATGCAAATTCAATACCTTCCACCTCCACAGGACCACGTAGTTGTGTCAGAGTTGTGATCCTCAGTATACAGGGTGAGGATGCTCCTTCTAGCATGACCTTGGATACTCTATCTCTACTTAATGTCTTTTACTCGTATTTGAGAGACATATTCAGACTATGTATTCGGTTTTAGCCTGCATGCCCATTTACTCAGATTTGTATTGCTTTGATTAGCGCTCTTGTATGCCCAGATTAGATCTCTTGGGGGTGTTATTGGATATTTCGGACTATCATTTCCTTATGTGTTATATCATGAGAAAGAGATTACAATATTTGTTTTCTTTCGCTTTTGTTTATATCATATCTTGAAATGGGAAGTGGTTCGCCTACTCGTGAGAGTATGTAGGTGCCACCATGATTTTTGAAAAGGGGTCGTGACGACTTATAGGCTGTGGTTCATTCTTGCTCGATGTATTTACGTAGCCACCAACTATTCTAGCTCTTTTTCTTTTCTCTCTATCTCGGTTTTGATCAATTTGTTGTAAGAATACTGTGAGATTATGGCACTTGAGATTCTATTAATATGCAGGGAGAAAAGTTGCTCGCCTGTAATATGATTGAGACTCGATAAATGAGTCTTAGGCTCTAGTCAGATTTGTGTGTAGAATTTCGGCCGACTAGGAGCAGTATATGGACTTCGTGGGTCCCCCATGGGTGTACGAATCATAATTAAACCTTGATGTCTTGTATATCGGGTTGGGAAAGGTACCTTACATATGCATTGTATTCATATCATTCATATTTATGCCATTTCATTGAGGAATTGTGATGAACGTGTAATGAGGGATTATGAACATCATGGTTGGATTTGAATTTGGATGGTTTATTCATGATATTGATATCGATATATTGTTGAACTCTTTGAACATCATATTGACTATGTGACTTACTCGGGTTATTGAATTGTTAGCAAAGGATTATTTGGTGTCAACTTGGTATTTATCTACGATTATCTATCTTTCATCATTATCATCATATGATGTCTATTTGGATACGTTGTGTACTCATGCTACACTTGTTGCATTTTTTTTGGATGCAAATTCAATACCTTCCACCTCCACAGGACCACGTAGTTGTGTCAGAGTTGTGATCCTCAGTATACAGGGTGAGGATGCTCCTTCTAGCATGACCTTGGATACTCTATCTCTACTTAATGTCTTTTACTCGTATTTGAGAGACATATTCAGACTATGTATTCGGTTTTAGCTTTGCATGCCCATTTACTCGGATTTGTATTGCTTTGATTAGCGCTCTTGTATGCCCAGATTAGATCTCTTGGGGGTGTTATTGGATATTTCAGACTATCATTTCCTTATGTGTTATATCATGAGAAAGAGATTACAATATTTGTTTTCTTTCGCTTTTGTTTATATCATATCTTGAAATGGGAAGTGGTTCGCCTACTCGTGAGAGTATGTAGGTGCCACCATGATTTTTGAAAAGGGGTCGTGACAGCTTATAAGACTGTGGTTCATTACTGCTCGATGTATTTCTGTAGCCACCAACTATTCTAGCTCTTTTTCTTTTCTCTCTATCTCGGTTTTGATCAATTTGTTGTAAGAATACATTGTGAGATTATGGCACTTGAGATTCTATTAATATGCAGGGAGAAAAGTTGCTCGCCTGTAATATGATTGAGACTCGATAAATGAGTCTTAGGCTCTAGTCAGATTTGTGTGTAGAATTCGGCCGACTAGGAGCAGTATATGGACTTCGTGGGTCCCCCATGGGTGTACGAATCATAATTAAACCTTGATGTATTGTATATCGGGTTGGGAAAGGTACCTTACATATGCATTGTATTCATATCATTCATATTTATGCCATTTCATTGAGGAATTGTGATGAGCTGTGTAATGAGGGATTATGAACATCATGGTTGGATTACGAATTTGGATGGTTTATTCATGATATTGATATCTGATATATTGTTGAACTCTTTGAACATCATATTGACTATGTGACTTACTCGGGTTATTGAATTGTTAGCAAAGGATTATTTGGTGTCAACTTGGTATTTATCTCTGATTATCTATCTTTCATCATTATCATCATATGATGTCTATTTGGATACGTTGTGTACTCATGCTACACTTGTTGCAATTTTTTTGGATGCAAATTCAATACCTTCCACCTCCACGGGACCACGTAGTGTGTGTCGAGTTGTGATCCTCAGTATACAGGGTGAGGATGCTCCTTCTAGCATGACCTTGGATACTCTATCTCTACTTAATGTCTTTTACTCGTATTTGAGAGACATATTCAGACTATGTATTCGGTTTTAGCCTGCATGCCCATTTACTCAGATTTGTATTGCTTTGATTAGCGCTCTTGTATGCCCAGATTAGATCTCTTGGGGGTGTTATTGGATATTTCGGACTATCATTTCCTTATGTGTTATATCATGAGAAAGAGATTACAATATTTGTTTTCTTTCGCTTTTGTTTATATCATATCTTGAAATGGGAAGTGGTTCGCCTACTCGTGAGAGTATGTAGGTGCCACCATGATTTTTGAAAAGGGGTCGTGATGACTTATAAGATTGTGGTTCATTCCGCTCGATGTATTTCGTAGCCACCAACTATTCTAGCTCTTTTTCTTTTCTCTCTATCTCGGTTTTGATCAATTTGTTGTAAGAATCTTTGTGAGATTATGGCACTTGAGATTCTATTAATATGCGGGGAGAAAAGTTGCTCGCTTTGTAATATGATTGAGACTCGATAAATGAGTCTTAGGCTCTAGTCGATTTGTGTGTAGAATTCGGCCGACTAGGAGCTATATGGACTTCGTGGGTCCCCCATGGGTGTACGAATCATAATTAAACCTTGATGTCTTGTATATCGGGTTGGGAAAGGTACCTTACATATGCATTGTATTCATATCATTCATATTTATGCCATTTCATTGAGGAAGCTGTGATGAAGCTGTGTAATGAGGGATTATGAACATCATGGTTGGATTTTGAATTTGGATGGTTTATTCATGATATTGATATCGATATATTGTTGAACTCTTTGAACATCATATTGACTATGTGACTTACTCGGGTTATTGAATTGTTAGCAAAGGATTATTTGGTGTCAACTTGGTATTTATCTACGATTATCTATCTTTCATCATTATCATCATATGATGTCTATTTGGATACGTTGTGTACTCATGCTACACTTGTTGCATTTTTTTTGGATGCAAATTCAATACCTTCCACCTCCACGGGACCACGTAGGCGTGTCGAGTTGTGATCCTCGGTATACGGGGTGAGGATGCTCCTTCTAGCATGACCTTGGATACTCTATCTCTACTTAATGTCTTTTACTCGTATTTGAGAGACATATTCGAGACTATGTATTCGGTTTTAGCCTCGCATGCCCATTTACTCGATTTGTATTGCTTTGATTAGCGCTCTTGTATGCCCAGATTAGATCTCTTGGGGGTGTTATTGGATATTTCAGACTATCATTTCCTTATGTGTTATATCATGAGAAAGAGATTACAATATTTGTTTTCTTTCGCTTTTGTTTATATCATATCTTGAAATGGGAAGTGGTTCGCCTACTCGTGAGAGTATGTAGGTGCCACCATGATTTTTGAAAAGGGGTCGTGACAACTTATAAGGCTGTGGTTCATTTCGCTCGATGTATTTACGTAGCCACCAACTATTCTAGCTCTTTTTCTTTTCTCTCTATCTCGGTTTTGATCAATTTGTTGTAAGAATCTTTGTGAGATTATGGCACTTGAGATTCTATTAATATGCGGGGAGAAAAGTTGCTCGCCTTAATATGATTGAGACTCGATAAATGAGTCTTAGGCTCTAGTCGATTTGTGTGTAGAATTCCGGCCGACTAGGAGCGAGTATATGGACTTCGTGGGTCCCCCATGGGTGTACGAATCATAATTAAACCTTGATGTCTTGTATATCGGGTTGGGAAAGGTACCTTACATATGCATTGTATTCATATCATTCATATTTATGCCATTTCATTGAGGAATTGTGATGAAGCTGTGTAATGAGGGATTATGAACATCATGGTTGGATTTGAATTTGGATGGTTTATTCATGATATTGATATCTGATATATTGTTGAACTCTTTGAACATCATATTGACTATGTGACTTACTCGGGTTATTGAATTGTTAGCAAAGGATTATTTGGTGTCAACTTGGTATTTATCTCTGATTATCTATCTTTCATCATTATCATCATATGATGTCTATTTGGATACGTTGTGTACTCATGCTACACTTGTTGCATTTTTTTGGATGCAAATTCAATACCTTCCACCTCCACAGGACCACGTAGCTGTGTCAGAGTTGTGATCCTCAGTATACAGGGTGAGGATGCTCCTTCTAGCATGACCTTGGATACTCTATCTCTACTTAATGTCTTTTACTCGTATTTGAGAGACATATTCAGACTATGTATTCGGTTTTAGCCTGCATGCCCATTTACTCAGATTTGTATTGCTTTGATTAGCGCTCTTGTATGCCCAGATTAGATCTCTTGGGGGTGTTATTGGATATTTCGGACTATCATTTCCTTATGTGTTATATCATGAGAAAGAGATTACAATATTTGTTTTCTTTCGCTTTTGTTTATATCATATCTTGAAATGGGAAGTGGTTCGCCTACTCGTGAGAGTATGTAGGTGCCACCATGATTCTTGAAAAGGGGTCGTGACAACTTATAAGACTGTGGTTCATTACTGCTCGATGTATTTCGTAGCCACCAACTATTCTAGCTCTTTTTTTTTTTTCTCTCTATCTCGGTTTTGATCAATTTGTTGTAAGAATCTTTGTGAGATTATGGCACTTGAGATTCTATTAATATGCGGGGAGAAAAGTTGCTGCTTTGTAATATGATTGAGACTCGATAAATGAGTCTTGGGCTCTAGTCAGATTTGTGTGTAGAATTCCGGCCGACTAGGAGCAGTATATGGACTTCGTGGGTCCCCCATGGGTGTACGAATCATAATTAAACCTTGATGTACTGTATATCGGGTTGAGAAAGGTACCTTATATATGCATTGTATTCATATCATACATATTTATGCCATTTCATTGAGGAATTGTGATGAACTTTGTGTAATGAGTGATTATGAACATCATGGTTGGATTCTAAATTTGGATGGTTTATTCATGATATTGATATCTGATATATTGTTGAACTCTTTGAACATCATGTTGACTATGTGACTTACTTGGGTTATTGAATTGTTAGCATAGGATTATTTGGTGTCAACTTGGTATTTATCTCTCGATTATCTATCTTTCATCATTATCATCATATGATGTCTATTTGGGGATACGTTGTGTACTCATGCTACACTTGTTGCATTTTTTTTGGATGCAAATTCAATACCTTCCACCTCCACGGGACCACGTAGGCGTGTCGAGTTGTGATCCTCGGTATACGGGGTGAGGATGCTCCTTCTAGCATGACCTTGGATACTCTATCTCTACTTAATGTCTTTTACTCGTATTTGAGAGACATATTAAGACTATGTATTCGGTTTTAGCTCGCATGCCCATTTACTCGATTTGTATTGCTTTGATTAGCGCTCTTGTATGCCCAGATTAGATCTCTTGGGGGTGTTATTGGATATTTCGGACTATCATTTCCTTATGTGTTATATCATGAGAAAGAGATTACAATATTTGTTTTCTTTCGCTTTTGTTTATATCATATCTTGAAATGGGAAGTGGTTCGCCTACTCGTGAGAGTATGTAGGTGCCACCATGATTTTGAAAAGGGGTCGTGACGGCTTATAAGACCGTGGTTCATTCTTGCTCGATGTATTTTCGTAGCCACCAACTATTCTAGCTCTTTTTCTTTTCTCTCTATCTCGGTTTTGATCAATTTGTTGTAAGAATCTTTGTGAGATTATGGCACTTGAGATTCTATTAATATGCGGGGAGAAAAGTTGCTCGCTTTGTAATATGATTGAGACTCGATAAATGAGTCTTGGGCTCTAGTCGGATTTGTGTGTAGAATTCGGCCGACTAGGAGCAAAGTATATGGACTTCGTGGGTCCCCATGGGTGTACGAATCATAATTAAACCTTGATGTACTTGTATATCGGGTTGGGAAAGGTACCTTACATATGCATTGTATTCATATCATTCATATTTATGCCATTTCATTGAGGAAGCTGTGATGAACTGTGTAATGAGGGATTATGAACATCATGGTTGGATTTTGAATTTGGATGGTTTATTCATGATATTGATATCTGATATATTGTTGAACTCTTTGAACATCATATTGACTATGTGACTTACTCGGGTTATTGAATTGTTAGCAAAGGATTATTTGGTGTCAACTTGGTATTTATCTCTGATTATCTATCTTTCATCATTATCATCATATGATGTCTATTTGGATACGTTGTGTACTCATGCTACACTTGTTGCATTTTTTTGGATGCAAATTCAATACCTTCCACCTCCACAGGACCACGTAGCTGTGTCAGAGTTGTGATCCTCAGTATACAGGGTGAGGATGCTCCTTCTAGCATGACCTTGGATACTCTATCGATACTTAATGTCTTTTACTCGTATTTGAGAGACATATTCAGACTATGTATTCGGTTTTAGCCTGCATGCCCATTTACTCAGATTTGTATTGCTTTGATTAGCGCTCTTGTATGCCCAGATTAGATCTCTTGGGGGTGTTATTGGATATTTCAGACTATCATTTCCTTATGTGTTATATCATGAGAAAGAGATTACAATATTTGTTTTCTTTCGCTTTTGTTTATATCATATCTTGAAATGGGAAGTGGTTCGCCTACTCGTGAGAGTATGTAGGTGCCACCATGATTCTTGAAAAGGGGTCGTGACAACTTATAAGACTGTGGTTCATTACTGCTCGATGTATTTTCGTAGCCACCAACTATTCTAGCTCTTTTTCTTTTCTCTCTATCTCGGTTTTGATCAATTTGTTGTAAGAATCTTTGTGAGATTATGGCACTTGAGATTCTATTAATATGCAGGGAGAAAAGTTGCTCGTCTGTAATATGATTGAGACTCGATAAATGAGTCTTAGGCTCTAGTCAGATTTGTGTGTAGAATTCCGGCCGACTAGGAGCAGTATATGGACTTCGTGGGTCCCCCATGGGTGTACGAATCATAATTAAACCTTGATGTATTGTATATCGGGTTGGGAAAGGTACCTTACATATGCATTGTATTCATATCATTCATATTTATGCCATTTCATTGAGGAACTGTGATGAACTGTGTAATGAGGGATTATGAACATCATGGTTGGATTTTGAATTTGGATGGTTTATTCATGATATTGATATCTGATATATTGTTGAACTCTTTGAACATCATATTGACTATGTGACTTACTCGGGTTATTGAATTGTTAGCAAAGGATTATTTGGTGTCAACTTGGTATTTATCTCTGATTATCTATCTTTCATCATTATCATCATATGATGTCTATTTGGATACGTTGTGTACTCATGCTACACTTGTTGCATTTTTTTGGATGCAAATTCAATACCTTCCACCTCCACAGGACCACGTAGCTGTGTCAGAGTTGTGATCCTCAGTATACAGGGTGAGGATGCTCCTTCTAGCATGACCTTGGATACTCTATCTCTACTTAATGTCTTTTACTCGTATTTGAGAGACATATTCAGACTATGTATTCGGTTTTAGCCTGCATGCCCATTTACTCGATTTGTATTGCTTTGATTAGCGCTCTTGTATGCCCAGATTAGATCTCTTGGGGGTGTTATTGGATATTTCAGACTATCATTTCCTTATGTGTTATATCATGAGAAAGAGATTACAATATTTGTTTTCTTTCGCTTTTGTTTATATCATATCTCGAAATGGGAAGTGGTTCGCCTACTCGTGAGAGTATGTAGGTGCCACCATGATTCTTGAAAAGGGGTCGTGACAGCTTATAAGACTGTGGTTCATTTCTGCTCGATGTATTTCTGTGGCCACCAACTATTCTAGCTCTTTTTCTTTTCTCTCTATCTAGGTTCTGATCAATTTGATGTAAGAATACTGTGAGATTATGGCACTTGAGATTCTATTAATATGCAGGGAGAAAAGTTGCTCGCTTGTAATATGATTGAGACTCGATAAATGAGTCTTGGGCTCTAGTCAGATTTGTGTGTAGAATTCCGGCCTACTAGGAGCAGTATATGGACTTCGTGGGTCCCTCATGGGTGTACAAATCATAATTAAACCTTGACGTACTGTATATCGGCTTGAGAAAGGTACCTTATATATGCATTGTATTTATATCATACATATTTATGCCATTTCGTAGAGGAATTGTGATGAACTTTTGTAATGAGTGATTATGAACATCATGGTTGGATTCTAAATTTGGATGGTTTATTCATGATATTGATATCGATATATTGTTGAACTCTTTGAACATCATGTTGACTATGTGACTTACTTGGGTTATTGAATTGTTAGCATAGCATTATTTGGTGTCAACTTGGTATTTATCTCTGATTATCTGTCTTTCATCATTATCATCATATGATGTCTATGGGGATACGTTGTGTACTCATGCTACACTTGTTGCATTTTTTTTAGATGCAAATTCAATACCTTCCACCTCCACAGGACCACGTAGCTGTGTCAGAGTTGTGATCCTCAGTATACAGGGCGAGGATGCTCCTTCTAGCATGACCTTGGATACTCTATCTCAACATAATGTCTTTTACTCGTATTTGAGAGACATATTCAGACTATGTATTCGGTTTTAGCCTCGCATGCCCATTTACTCAGATTTGTATTGCTTTGATTAGCGCTCTTGTATGCCTAGATTAGATCTCTTGGGGGTGTTATTGGATATTTCAGACTATCATTTCCTTATGTGTTATATCATGAGAAAGAGATTACAATATTTGTTTTTCTTTCGCTTTTGTTTATATCATATCTTGAAATGGGAAGTGGTTCGCCTACTCGTGAGAGTATGTAGGTGCCACCATGATTCTTGAAAAGGGGTCGTGACAGCATATAAGACTGTGGTTCATTACTGCTCGATGTATTTCTGTAGCCACCAACTATTCTAGCTCTTTTTCTTTTCTCTCTATCTCGGTTTTGATCAATTTGTTGTAAGAATACTGTGAGATTATGGCACTTGAGATTCTATTAATATGCGGGGAGAAAAGTTGCTCGCCTTGTAATATGATTGAGACTCGATAAATGAGTCTTGGGCTCTAGTCAGATTTGTGTGTAGGATTCCAGCCGACTAGCAGCAGTATATGGACTTCGTGGGTCCCCCATTGGTGTACGAATCATAACTAAACCTTGGCGTCGTGTATCCCAGCTTGAGAAAGGTACCTAACATATGCATTGTATTCATATCATCATATTTATGCCATTTCATTAGAGGAATTGTGATGAACTTGTGTAATGAGTGATTATGAACATCATGGTTGGATTCTAAATTTGGATGGTTTATTCATGATATTGATATCTGATATATTGTTGAACTCTTTGAACATCATGTTGACTATGTGACTTACTTGGGTTATTGAATTGTTAGCATAGGATTATTTGGTGTCAACTTGGTATTTATCTCAGATTATCTATCTTTCATCATTATCATCATATGATGTCTATGGGGATACGTTGTGTACTCATGCTACACTTGTTGCATTTTTTTTAGATGCTAATTCAATACCTTCCACCTCCACAGGACCACGTAGTTGTGTCAGAGTTGTGATCCTCAGTATACAGGGTGAGGATGCTCCTTCTAGCATGACCTTGGATACTCTATCTCTACTTAATGTCTTTTACTCGTATTTGAGAGACATATTCAGACTATGTATTCGGGTTTAGCCTGCATGCCCATTTACTCAGATTTGTATTGCTTTGATTAGCGCTCTTGTATGCCTAGATTAGATCTCTTGGGGGTGTTATTGGATATTTCAGACTATCATTTCCTTATGTGTTATATCATGAGAAAGAGATTACAATATTTGTTTTCTTTCGCTTTTGTTTATATCATATCTTGAAATGGGAAGTGGTTCGCCTACTCGTGAGAGTATGTAGGTGCCACCATGATTCTTGAAAAGGGGTCGTGACAGCTTATAAGACTGTGGTTCATTACTGCTCGATGTATTTCTATGGCCACCAACTATTCTAGCTCTTTTTCTTTTCTCTCTATCTAGGTTCTGATCAATTTGCTGTAAGAATACTGTGAGATTATGGCACTTGAGATTCTATTAATATGCAGGGAGAAAAGTTGCTCGCCTGTAATATGATTGAGACTCGATAAACGAGTCTTGGGCTCTAGTCAGATTTGTGTGTAGAATTCCGGCCTACTAGGAGCAGTATATGGACTTCGTGGGTCCCTCATGGGTGTACGAATCATAATTAAACCTTGACGTACTGTATATCGGCTTGAGAAAGGTACCTTATATATGCATTGTATTTATATCATACATATTTATGCCATTTCGTAGAGGAATTGTGATGAACTGTGTAATGAGTGATTATGAACATCATGGTTGGATTCTAAATTTGGATGGTTTATTCATGATATTGATATCTGATATATTGTTGAACTCTTTGAACATCATGTTGACTATGTGACTTACTTGGGTTATTGAATTGTTAGCATAGGATTATTTGGTGTCAACTTGGTATTTATCTCTGATTATCTATCTTTCATCATTATCATCATATGATGTCTATGGGGATACGTTGTGTACTCATGCTACACTTGTTGCATTTTTTTTAGATGCAAATTCAATACCTTCCACCTCCACAGGACCACGTAGTAGCTGTGTCAGAGTTGTGATCCTCAGTATACAGGGTGAGGATGCTCCTTCTAGCATGACCTTGGATACTCTATCTCTACTTAATGTCTTTTACTCGTATTTGAGAGACATATTCAGACTATGTATTCGGTTTTAGCCTGCATGCCCATTTACTCAGATTTGTATTGCTTTGATTAGCGCTCTTGTATGCCCAGATTAGATCTCTTGGGGGTGTTATTGGATATTTCAGACTATCATTTCCTTATGTGTTATATCATGAGAAAGAGATTATAATATTTGTTTTCTTTCGCTTTTGTTTATATCATATCTTGAAATGGGAAGTGGTTCGCCTACTCGTGAGAGTATGTAGGTGCCACCATGATTCTTGAAAAGGGGTCGTGACAGCTTATAAGACTGTGGTTCATTACTGCTCGATGTATTTCTGTAGCCACCAACTATTCTAGCTCTTTTTCTTTTCTCTCTATCTAGGTTCTGATCAATTTGCTGTAAGAATACTGTGAGATTATGGCACTTGAGATTCTATTAATATGCAGGGAGAAAAGTTGCTCGCCTGTAATATGATTGAGACTCGATAAATGAGTCTTGGGCTCTAGTCGATTTGTGTGTAGAATTCCGCCTACTAGGAGCAAAGTATATGGACTTCGTGGGTCCCCCATGGGTGTACGAATCATAATTAAACCTTGATGTTCTGTATATCGGGTTGGGAAAGGTACCTTACATATGCATTGTATTCATATCATACATATTTATTCCATTTCATTGAGGAATTGTGATGAACTGTATAATGAGTGATTATGAACATCATGGTTGGATTCTAAATTTGGATGGTTTATTCATGATATTGATATCTGATATATTGTTGAACTCTTTGAACATCATATTGCCTATGTGACTTACTCGGGTTTTTGAATTGTAAGCATAGGATTATTTGGTGTCAACTTGGTATTTATCCCTGATTATCTATCTTTCATCATTATCATCATATGATGTCTTTGGGATACGTTGTGTACTCATGCTACACTTGTTGCATTTTTTTTAGATGCAAATTCAATACCTTCCACCTCCACAGGACCACGTAGCTGTGTCAGAGTTGTGATCCTCAATATACAGGGCGAGGATGCTCCTTCTAGCATGACCTTGGATACTCTATCTCTACTTAATGTCTTTTACTCGTATTTAAGAGACATATTAATACTATGTATTCGGGTTTAGCCTCGCATGCCCATTTACTCGATTTGTATTGCTTTGATTAGCGCTCTTGTATGCCAGATTAGATCTCTTGGGGGTGTTATTGGATATTTCAGACTATCATTTCCTTATGTGTTATATCATGAGAAAGAGATTATAGTATTTGTTTTCTTTCGCTTTTGTTTATATCATATCTTGAAATGGGAAGTGGTTCGCCTACTCGTGAGAGTATGTAGGTGCCACCATGATTCTTGAAAAGGGGTCGTGACGGCTTATAAGACTGTGGTTCATTTCGCTCGATGTATTTCTCGTGGCCACCAACTACTATTCTAGCTCTTTTTCTTTTCTCTCTATCTAGGTTCTGATCAATTTGCTGTAAGAATACTGTGAGATTATGGCACTTGAGATTCTATTAATATGCAGGGAGAAAAGTTGCTCGCCTGTAATATGATTGAGACTCGATAAATGAGTCTTGGGCTCTAGTCAGATTTGTGTGTAGAATTCCGGCCTACTAGGAGCCAGTATATGGACTTCGTGGGTCCCTCATGGGTGTACGAATCATAATTAAAACTTGACGTACTGTATACCGGCTTGAGAAAGGTACCTTATATATGCATTGTATTTATATCATACATATTTATGCCATTTCGTAGAGGAATTGTGATGAACTGTGTAATGAGTGATTATGAACATCATGGTTGGATTCTAAATTTGGATGGTTTATTCATGATATTGATATCTGATATATTGTTGAACTCTTTGAACATCATGTTGACTATGTGACTTACTTGGGTTATTGAATTGTTAGCATAGGATTATTTGGTGTCAACTTGGTATTTATTATCTCGATTATCTATCTTTCATCATTATCATCATATGATGTCTATGGGGATACGTTGTGTACTCATGCTACACTTGTTGCATTTTTTTTGGATGCAAATTCAATACCTTCCACCTCCACAGGACCACGTAGCTGTGTCAGAGTTGTGATCCTCGCATATACGGGGTGAGGATGCTCCTTCTAGCATGACCTTGGATACTCTATCTCTACTTAATGTCTTTTACTCGTATTTGAGAGACATATTCAGACTATGTATTCGGTTTTAGCCTCCATGCCCATTTACTCAGATTTGTATTGCTTTGATTAGCGCTCTTGTATGCCTAGATTAGATCTCTTGGGGGTGTTATTGGATATTTCAGACTATCATTTCCTTATGTGTTATATCATGAGAAAGAGATTATAGTATTTGTTTTCTTTCGCTTTTGTTTATATCATATCTTGAAATGGGAAGTGGTTCGCCTACTCGTGAGAGTATGTAGGTGCCACCATGATTCTTGAAAAGGGGTCGTGATGACTTATAAGACTGTGGTTCATTCGCTCGATGTATTTTCGTAGCCACCAACTATTCTAGCTCTTTTTCTTTTCTCTCTATCTCGGTTCTGATCAATTTGTTGTAAGAATACTGTGAGATTATGGCACTTGCGATTCTATTAATATGCAGGGAGAAAAGTTGCTCGCCTGTAATATGATTGAGACTCGATAAATGAGTCTTGGGCTCTAGTCAGATTTGTGTGTAGAATTCCGGCCGACTAGTAGCAGTATATGGACTTCGTGGGTCCCCCATGGGTGTATGAATCATAATTAAACCTTGATGTACTGTATACCGGGTTGGGAAATGTACCTTACATATGCATTGTATTCATATCATACATATTTATGCCATTTCATAGAGGAATTGTGATGAACTGTGTAATGAGGGATTATGAACATCATGGTTGGATTCTAAATTTGGATGGTTTATTCATGATATTGATATCTGATATATTGTTGAACTCTTTGAACATCATATTGACTATGTGACTTACTCGGGTTATTGAATTGTTAGCATAGGATTATTTGGTGTCAACTTGGTATTTATCTCTGATTATCTATCTTTCATCATTATCATCATATGATGTCTATGGGGATACGTTGTGTACTCATGCTACACTTGTTGCATTTTTTTTGGATGCAAATTCAATACCTTCCACCTCCACAGGACCACGTAGTTGTGTCGAGTTGTGATCCTCAGTATACAGGGTGAGGATGCTCCTTCTAGCATGACCTTGGATACTCTATCTCTACTTAATGTCTTTTACTCGTATTTGAGAGACATATTCAGACTATGTATTCGGTTTTAGCCTGCATGCCCATTTACTCAGATTTGTATTGCTTTGATTAGCGCTCTTGTATGCCCAGATTAGATCTCTTGGGGGTGTTATTGGATATTTCGGACTATCATTTCCTTATGTGTTATATCATGAGAAAGAGATTATAGTATTTGTTTTTTTCGCTTTTGTTTATATCATATCTTGAAATGGGAAGTGGTTCGCCTACTCGTGAGAGTATGTAGGTGCCACCATGATTCTTGAAAAGGGGTCGTGACAGCTTATAAGACTGTGGTTCATTACTGCTCGATGTATTTCTGTAGCCACCAACTATTCTAGCTCTTTTTCTTTTCTCTCTATCTAGGTTCTGATCAATTTGTTGTAAGAATACTGTGAGATTATGGCACTTGAGATTCTATTAATATGCAGGGAGAAAAGTTGCTCGCCTGTAATATGATTGAGACTCGATAAATGAGTCTTGGGCTCTAGTCGATTTGTGTGTAGAATTCGGCCGACTAGGAGCAAGTATATGGACTTCGTGGGTCCCCCATGGGTGTACGAATCATAATTAAACCTTGATGTCTCGTATACCGGGTTGGGAAAGGTACCTTACATATGCATTGTATTCATATCATTCATATTTATGCCATTTCATTGAGGAATTGTGATGAACTGTGTAATGATGGATTATGAACATCATGGTTGGATTCTAAATTTGGATGGTTTATTCATGATATTGATATCTGATATATTGTTGAACTCTTTGAACATCATATTGACTATGTGACTTACTCGGGTTATTGAGTTGTTAGCATAGGATTATTTGGTGTCAACTTGGTATTTATCTCTGATTATCTATCTTTTATCATTATCATCATATGATGTCTACGGGGATACGTTGTGTACTCATGCTACACTTGTTGCATTTTTTTTGGATGCAAATTCAATACCTTCCACCTCCACAGGACCACGTAGCTGTGTCAGAGTTGTGATCCTCAGTATACAGGGTGAGGATGCTCCTTCTAGCATGACCTTGGATACTCTATCTCTACTTAATGTCTTTTAATCGTATTTGAGAGACATATTCAGACTATGTATTCGGTTTTAGCCTGCATGCCCATTTACTCGATTTGTATTGCTTTGATTAGCGCTCTTGTATGCCTAGATTAGATCTCTTGGGGGTGTTATTGGATATTTCGGACTATCATTTCCTTATGTGTTATATCATGAGAAAGAGATTACAATATTTGTTTTCTTTCGCTTTTGTTTATATCATATCTTGAAATGGGAAGTGGTTCGCCTACTCGTGAGAGTATGTAGGTGCCACCATGATTTTTGAAAAGGGGTCGTGACACTTATAAGACCGTGGTTCATTACTGCTCGATGTATTTTTGTAGCCACCAACTATTCTAGCTCTTTTTCTTTTCTCTCTATCTCGGTTTTGATCAATTTGTTGTAAGAATACTGTGAGATTATGGCACTTGAGATTCTATTAATATGCAGGGAGAAAAGTTGCTCGCCTGTAATATGATTGAGACTCGATAAATGAGTCTTAGGCTCTAGTCAGATTTGTGTGTAGAATTCCGGCCGACTAGGAGCAGTATATGGACTTCGTGGGTCCCCCATGGGTGTACGAATCATAATTAAACCTTGATGTACTGTATATCGGGTTGGGAAAGGTACCTTACATATGCATTGTATTCATATCATTCATATTTATGCCATTTCATTGAGGAACTGTGATGAACTGTGTAATGAGGGATTATGAACATCATGGTTGGATTTTGAATTTGGATGGTTTATTCATGATATTGATATCTGATATATTGTTGAACTCTTTGAACATCATATTGACTATGTGACTTACTCGGGTTATTGAATTGTTAGCAAAGGATTATTTGGTGTCAACTTGGTATTTATCTCTGATTATCTATCTTTCATCATTATCATCATATGATGTCTATTTGGATACGTTGTGTACTCATGCTACACTTGTTGCATTTTTTTGGATGCAAATTCAATACCTTCCACCTCCACAGACCACGTAGCTGTGTCAGAGTTGTGATCCTCAGTATACAGGGTGAGGATGCTCCTTCTAGCATGACCTTGGATACTCTATCTCTACTTAATGTCTTTTACTCGTATTTGAGAGACATATTCAGACTATGTATTCGGTTTTAGCCTGCATGCCCATTTACTCAGATTTGTATTGCTTTGATTAGCGCTCTTGTATGCCCAGATTAGATCTCTTGGGGGTGTTATTGGATATTTCAGACTATCATTTCCTTATGTGTTATATCATGAGAAAGAGATTACAATATTTGTTTTCTTTCGCTTTTGTTTATATCATATCTTGAAATGGGAAGTGGTTCGCCTACTCGTGAGAGTATGTAGGTGCCACCATGATTTTTGAAAAGGGGTCGTGACAGCTTATAAGACTGTGGTTCATTACTGCTCGATGTATTTCTGTAGCCACCAACTATTCTAGCTCTTTTTCTTTTCTCTCTATCTCGGTTTTGATCAATTTGTTGTAAGAATACTGTGAGATTATGGCACTTGAGATTCTATTAATATGCAGGGAGAAAAGTTGCTCGCCTGTAATATGATTGAGACTCGATAAATGAGTCTTAGGCCTTGTCAGATTTGTGTGTAGAATTCCGGCCGACTAGGAGAAAGTATATGGACTTCGTGGGTCCCCCATGGGTGTACGAATCATAATTAAACCTTGATGTACTGTATATCGGGTTGGGAAAGGTACCTTACATATGCATTGTATTCATATCATTCATATTTATGCCATTTCATTGAGGAATTGTGATGAACTGTGTAATGAGGGATTATGAACATCATGGTTGGATTCTAAATTTGGATGGTTTATTCATGATATTGATATCTGATATATTGTTGAACTCTTTGAACATCATATTGACTATGTGACTTACTCGGGTTATTGAATTGTTAGCAAAGGATTATTTGGTGTCAACTTGGTATTTATCTCTGATTATCTATCTTTCATCATTATCATCATATGATGTCTATTTGGATACGTTGTGTACTCATGCTACACTTGTTGCATTTTTTTTGGATGCAAATTCAATACCTTCCACCTCCACAGGACCACGTAGTTGTGTCAGAGTTGTGATCCTCAGTATACAGGGTGAGGATGCTCCTTCTAGCATGACCTTGGATACTCTATCTCTACTTAATGTCTTTTACTCGTATTTGAGAGACATATTCGGACTATGTATTCGGTTTTAGCCTGCATGCCCATTTACTCATATTTGTATTGCTTTGATTAGCGCTCTTGTATGCCCAGATTAGATCTCTTGGGGGTGTTATTGGATATTTCAGACTATCATTTCCTTATGTGTTATATCATGAGAAAGAGATTACAATATTTGTTTTCTTTCGCTTTTGTTTATATCATATCTTGAAATGGGAAGTGGTTCGCCTACTCGTGAGAGTATGTAGGTGCCACCATGATTTTTGAAAAGGGGTCGTGACTGCTTATAAGACTGTGGTTCATTACTGCTCGATGTATTTCTGTAGCCACCAACTATTCTAGCTCTTTTTCTTTTCTCTCTATCTCGGTTTTGATCAATTTGTTGTAAGAATACTGTGAGATTATGGCACTTGAGATTCTATTAATATGCAGGGAGAAAAGTTGCTCGCCTGTAATATGATTGAGACTCGATAAATGAGTCTTGGGCTCTAGTCAGATTTGTGTGTAGAATTCCGGCCGACTAGGAGCAGTATATGGACTTCGTGGGTCCCCCATGGGTGTACGAATCATAATTAAACCTTGATGTACGGTATACCGGATTGGGAAAGGTACCTTACATATGCATTGGATTCATATCATTCATATTTATGCCATTTCATTGAGGAATTGTGATGAACTCGTGTAATGAGGGATTATGAACATCATGGTTGGATTCTAAATTTGGATGGTTTATTCATGATATTGATATCTGATATATTGTTGAACTCTTTGAACATCATATTTACTATGTGACTTACTCGGGTTATTGAATTGTTAGCATAGGATTATTTGGTGTCAACTTGGTATTTATCTCTCGATTATCTATCTTTCATCATTATCATCATATGATGTCTATTGGGGATACGTTGTGTACTCATGCTACACTTGTTGCATTTTTTTTGGATGCAAATTCAATACCTTCCACCTCCACAGACCACGTAGCCGTGTCGAGTTGTGATCCTCGTATACGGGGTGAGGATGCTCCTTCTAGCATGACCTTGGATACTCTATCTCTACTTAATGTCTTTTACTCGTATTTGAGAGACATATTCGGACTATGTATTCGGTTTTAGCCTCGCATGCCCATTTACTCGATTTGTATTGCTTTGATTAGCGCTCTTGTATGCCTAGATTAGATCTCTTGGGGGTGTTATTGGATATTTCGACTATCATTTCCTTATGTGTTATATCATGAGAAAGAGATTATAGTATTTGTTTTCTTTCGCTTTTGTTTATATCATATCTTGAAATGGGAAGTGGTTCGCCTACTCGTGAGAGTATGTAGGTGCCACCATGATTCTTGAAAAGGGGTCGTGATGCTTATAAGACCGTGGTTCATTCTCGCTCGATGTATTTCTGTAGCCACCAACTATTCTAGCTCTTTTTCTTTTCTCTCTATCTCGGTTTTGATCAATTTGTTGTAAGAATACTGTGAGATTATGGCACTTGAGATTCTATTAATATGCAGGGAGAAAAGTTGCTCGCTCGTAATATGATTGAGACTCGATAAATGAGTCTTGGGCTCTAGTCGATTTGTGTGTAGAATTCCGGCCGACTAGGAGCAGTATATGGACTTCGTGGGTCCCCCATGGGTGTACGAATCATAATTAAACCTTGATGTACTGTATATCGGGTTGGGAAAGGTACCTTACATATGCATTGTATTCATATCATTCATATTTATGCCATTTCATTGAGGAATTGTGATGAACTCGTGTAATGAGGATTATGAACATCATGGTTGGATTCTAAATTTGGATGGTTTATTCATGATATTGATATCGATATATTGTTGAACTCTTTGAACATCATATTGACTATGTGACTTACTCGGGTTATTGAATTGTTAGCATAGGATTATTTGGTGTCAACTTGGTATTTATCTCTGATTATCTATCTTTCATCATTATCATCATATGATGTCTATTTGGATACGTTGTGTACTCATGCTACACTTGTTGCATTTTTTTGGATGCAAATTCAATACCTTCCACCTCCACAGACCACGTAGCCGTGTCGAGTTGTGATCCTCGCATATACTGGGGTGAGGATGCTCCTTCTAGCATGACCTTGGATACTCTATCTCTACTTAATGTCTTTTACTCGTATTTGAGAGACATATTCAGACTATGTATTCGGTTTTAGCTCGCATGCCCATTTACTCGATTTGTATTGCTTTGATTAGCGCTCTTGTATGCCCAGATTAGATCTCTTGGGGGTGTTATTGGATATTTCAGACTATCATTTCCTTATGTGTTATATCATGAGAAAGAGATTACAATATTTGTTTTCTTTCGCTTTTGTTTATATCATATCTTGAAATGGGAAGTGGTTCGCCTACTCGTGAGAGTATATAGGTGCCACCATGATTTTTGAAAAGGGGTCGTGACAACTTATAAGACCGTGGTTCATTACCGCTCATGTATTTCGTAGCCACCAACTATTCTAGCTCTTTTTCTTTTCTCTCTATCTCGGTTTTGATCAATTTGTTGTAAGAATACCGTGAGATTATGGCACTTGAGATTCTATTAATATGGGGAGAAAAGTTGCTCGCTCGTAATATGATTGAGACTCGATAAATGAGTCTTAGGCTCTAGTCGATTTGTGTGTAGAATTCGGCCGACTAGGAGCAAGTATATGGACTTCGTGGGTCCCCCATGGGTGTACGAATCATAATTAAACCTTGATGTACTGTATATCGGGTTGGGAAAGGTACCTTACATATGCATTGTATTCATATCATTCATATTTATGCCATTTCATTGAGGAACCGTGATGAACTGTGTAATGAGGGATTATGAACATCATGGTTGGATTTTGAATTTGGATGGTTTATTCATGATATTGATATCTGATATATTGTTGAACTCTTTGAACATCATATTGACTATGTGACTTACTCGGGTTATTGAATTGTTAGCAAAGGATTATTTGGTGTCAACTTGGTATTTATCTCTGATTATCTATCTTTCATCATTATCATCATATGATGTCTATTTGGATACGTTGTGTACTCATGCTACACTTGTTGCATTTTTTTTGGATGCAAATTCAATACCTTCCACCTCCACAGGACCACGTAGCTGTGTCAGAGTTGTGATCCTCAGTATACAGGGTGAGGATGCTCCTTCTAGCATGACCTTGGATACTCTATCTCTACTTAATGTCTTTTACTCGTATTTGAGAGACATATTCAGACTATGTATTCGGTTTTAGCCTGCATGCCCATTTACTCATATTTGTATTGCTTTGATTAGCGCTCTTGTATGCCCAGATTAGATCTCTTGGGGGTGTTATTGGATATTTCAGACTATCATTTCCTTATGTGTTATATCATGAGAAAGAGATTACAATATTTGTTTTCTTTCGCTTTTGTTTATATCATATCTTGAAATGGGAAGTGGTTCGCCTACTCGTGAGAGTATGTAGGTGCCACCATGATTTTTGAAAAGGGGTCGTGACAGCTTATAAGACTGTGGTTCATTACTGCTCGATGTATTTCTGTAGCCACCAACTATTCTAGCTCTTTTTCTTTTCTCTCTATCTCGGTTTTGATCAATTTGTTGTAAGAATACTGTGAGATTATGGCACTTGAGATTCTATTAATATGCAGGGAGAAAAGTTGCTCGCTCGTAATATGATTGAGACTCGATAAATGAGTCTTAGGCTCTAGTCAGATTTTGTGTAGAATTTCGGCCGACTAGGAGCAGTATATGGACTTCGTGGGTCCCCCATGGGTGTACGAATCATAATTAAACCTTGATGTATTGTATATCGGGTTGGGAAAGGTACCTTACATATGCATTGTATTCATATCATTCATATTTATGCCATTTCATTGAGGAACTGTGATGAACTGTGTAATGAGGGATTATGAACATCATGGTTGGATTTGAATTTGGATGGTTTATTCATGATATTGATATCTGATATATTGTTGAACTCTTTGAACATCATATTGACTATGTGACTTACTCGGGTTATTGAATTGTTAGCAAAGGATTATTTGGTGTCAACTTGGTATTTATCTCTGATTATCTATCTTTCATCATTATCATCATATGATGTCTATTTGGATACGTTGTGTACTCATGCTACACTTGTTGCATTTTTTTGGATGCAAATTCAATACCTTCCACCTCCACAGACCACGTAGCCGTGTCGAGTTGTGATCCTCGTATATTGGGTGAGGATGCTCCTTCTAGCATGACCTTGGATACTCTATCTCTACTTAATGTCTTTTACTCGTATTTGAGAGACATATTCAGACTATGTATTCGGTTTTAGCTCGCATGCCCATTTACTCGCATTTGTATTGCTTTGATTAGCGCTCTTGTATGCCCGATTAGATCTCTTGGGGGTGTTATTGGATATTTCAGACTATCATTTCCTTATGTGTTATATCATGAGAAAGAGATTACAATATTTGTTTTCTTTCGCTTTTGTTTATATCATATCTTGAAATGGGAAGTGGTTCGCCTACTCGTGAGAGTATGTAGGTGCCACCATGATTCTTGAAAAGGGGTCGTGATGTACTTATAAGACCGTGGTTCATTACTCGCTCGATGTATTTTCGTAGCCACCAACTATTCTAGCTCTTTTTCTTTTCTCTCTATCTAGGTTTGATCAATTTGTTGTAAGAATACTTTGTGAGATTATGGCACTTGAGATTCTATTAATATGCAGGAGAAAAGTTGCTCGCTTGTAATATGATTGAGACTCGATAAATGAGTCTTGGGCTCTAGTCGATTTGTGTGTAGAATTCCGGCCTACTAGGAGCAGTATATGGACTTTGTGGGTCCCTCATGGGTGTACGAATCATAATTAAAACTTGACGTACTGTATACCCGCTTGAGAAAGGTACCTTATATATGCATTGTATTTATATCATACATATTTATGCCATTTCATAGAGGAATTGTGATGAACTGTGTAATGAGTGATTATGAACATCATGGTTGGATTCTAAATTTGGATGGTTTATTCATGATATTGATATCTGATATATTGTTGAACTCTTTGAACATCATGTTGACTATGTGACTTACTTGGGTTATTGAATTGTTAGCATAGGATTATTTGGTGTCAACTTGGTATTTATCTCTGATTATCTATCTTTCATCATTATCATCATATGATGTCTATGGGGATACGTTATGTACTCATGCTCCACTTGTTGCATTTTTTTTGGATTCAAATTCAATACCTTCCACCTCCACAGGACCACGTAGCTGTGTCAGAGTTGTGATCCTCAGTATAAAGGGTGAGGATGCTCCTTCTAGCATGACCTTGGATACTCTATCTCTACTTAATGTCTTTTACTCGTATTTGAGAGACATATTCAGACTATGTATTCGGTTTTAGCCTGCATGCCCATTTACTCAGATTTGTATTGCTTTGATTAGCGCTCTTGTATGCCCAGATTAGATCTCTTGGGGGTGTTATTGGATATTTCAGACTATCATTTCCTTATGTGTTATATCATGAGAAAGAGATTACAATATTTGTTTTCTTTCGCTTTTGTTTATATCATATCTTGAAATGGGAAGTGGTTCGCCTACTCGTGAGAGTATGTAGGTGCCACCATGATTCTTGAAAAGGGGTCGTGACAGCTTATAAGACTGTGGTTCATTATCGCTCGATGTATTTTTGCAGCCACCAACTATTCTAGCTCTTTTTCTTTTCTCTCTATCTCGGTTTTGATCAATTTGTTGTAAGAATACTTTGTGAGATTATGGCACTTGAGATTCTATTAATATGCGGGGAGAAAAGTTGCTCGCCTCGTAATATGATTGAGACTCGATAAATGAGTCTTGGGCTCTAGTCGATTTGTGTGTAGAATTCCGGCCGACTAGAGCAAGTATATGGACTTCGTGGGTCCCCCATGGGTGTACGAATCATAATTAAACCTTGATGTCGTATATCCCGGGTTGGGAAAGGTACCTTACATATGCATTGTATTCATATCATTCATATTTATGCCATTTCATTGAGGAACTGTGATGAAGCGTGTAATGAGGGATTATGAACATCATGGTTGGATTTTGAATTTGGATGGTTTATTCATGATATTGATATCGATATATTGTTGAACTCTTTGAACATCATATTGACTATGTGACTTACTCGGGTTATTGAATTGTTAGCAAAGGATTATTTGGTGTCAACTTGGTATTTATCTCTGATTATCTATCTTTCATCATTATCATCATATGATGTCTATTTGGATACGTTGTGTACTCATGCTACACTTGTTGCATTTTTTTGGATGCAAATTCAATACCTTCCACCTCCACGGGACCACGTAGTAGTGTGTGTCGAGTTGTGATCCTCGTATACCGGGTGAGGATGCTCCTTCTAGCATGACCTTGGATACTCTATCTCTACTTAATGTCTTTTACTCGTATTTGAGAGACATATTCAGACTATGTATTCGGTTTTAAGCTCGCATGCCCATTTACTCGATTTGTATTGCTTTGATTAGCGCTCTTGTATGCCTAGATTAGATCTCTTGGGGGTGTTATTGGATATTTCGACTATCATTTCCTTATGTGTTATATCATGAGAAAGAGATTACAATATTTGTTTTCTTTCGCTTTTGTTTATATCATATCTTGAAATGGGAAGTGGTTCGCCTACTCGTGAGAGTATGTAGGTGCCACCATGATTCTTGAAAAGGGGTCGTGACTGCTTATAAGACTGTGGTTCATTTCGCTCGATGTATTTTTGTAGCCACCAACTATTCTAGCTCTTTTTCTTTTCTCTCTATCTCGGTTTTGATCAATTTGTTGTAAGAATACTGTGAGATTATGGCACTTGAGATTCTATTAATATGCAGGGAGAAAAGTTGCTCGCCTGTAATATGATTGAGACTCGATAAATGAGTCTTAGGCTCTAGTCAGATTTGTGTGTAGAATTTCGGCCGACTAGGAGCAGTATATGGACTTCGTGGGTCCCCCATGGGTGTACGAATCATAATTAAACCTTGATGTACTGTATATCGGGTTGGGAAAGGTACCTTACATATGCATTGTATTCATATCATTCATATTTATGCCATTTCATTGAGGAACTGTGATGAACTGTGTAATGAGGGATTATGAACATCATGGTTGGATTCTGAATTTGGATGGTTTATTCATGATATTGATATCTGATATATTGTTGAACTCTTTGAACATCATATTGACTATGTGACTTACTCGGGTTATTGAATTGTTAGCAAAGGATTATTTGGTGTCAACTTGGTATTTATCTCTGATTATCTATCTTTCATCATTATCATCATATGATGTCTATTTGGATACGTTGTGTACTCATGCTACACTTGTTGCATTTTTTTGGATGCAAATTCAATACCTTCCACCTCCACAGGACCACGTAGCTGTGTCAGAGTTGTGATCCTCAGTATACAGGGTGAGGATGCTCCTTCTAGCATGACCTTGGATACTCTATCTCTACTTAATGTCTTTTACTCGTATTTGAGAGACATATTCAGACTATGTATTCGGTTTTAGCCGCATGCCCATTTACTCGATTTGTATTGCTTTGATTAGCGCTCTTGTATGCCCAGATTAGATCTCTTGGGGGTGTTATTGGATATTTCGGACTATCATTTCCTTATGTGTTATATCATGAGAAAGAGATTACAATATTTGTTTTCTTTCGCTTTTGTTTATATCATATCTTGAAATGGGAAGTGGTTCGCCTACTCATGAGAGTATGTAGGTGCCACCATGATTTTTGAAAAGGGGTCGTGACAGCTTATAAGACTGTGGTTCATTACTGCTCGATGTATTTTTGTAGCCACCAACTATTCTAGCTCTTTTTCTTTTCTCTCTATCTCGGTTTTGATCAATTTGTTGTAAGAATACTTTGTGAGATTATGGCACTTGAGATTCTATTAATATGCGGGGAGAAAAGTTGCTCTTTGTAATATGATTGAGACTCGATAAATGAGTCTTGGGCTCTAGTCGATTTGTGTGTAGAATTCCGGCCGACTAGGAGCAGTATATGGACTTCGTGGGTCCCCCATGGGTGTACGAATCATAATTAAACCTTGATGTACTGTATATCGGGTTGGGAAAGGTACCTTACATATGCATTGTATTCATATCATTCATATTTATGCCATTTCATTGAGGAATTGTGATGAAGCGTGTAATGAGTGATTATGAACATCATGGTTGGATTCTAAATTTGGATGGTTTATTCATGATATTGATATCGATATATTGTTGAACTCTTTGAACATCATATTGACTATGTGACTTACTCGGGTTATTGAATTGTTAGCAAAGGATTATTTGGTGTCAACTTGGTATTTATCTCGATTATCTATCTTTCATCATTATCATCATATGATGTCTATTGGGGATACGTTGTGTACTCATGCTACACTTGTTGCATTTTTTTTGGATGCAAATTCAATACCTTCCACCTCCACAGACCACGTAGCTGTGTCAGAGTTGTGATCCTCAGTATACAGGGTGAGGATGCTCCTTCTAGCATGACCTTGGATACTCTATCTCTACTTAATGTCTTTTACTCGTATTTGAGAGACATATTCAGACTATGTATTCGGTTTTAGCCCGCATGCCCATTTACTCAGATTTGTATTGCTTTGATTAGCGCTCTTGTATGCCCAGATTAGATCTCTTGGGGGTGTTATTGGATATTTCAGACTATCATTTCCTTATGTGTTATATCATGAGAAAGAGATTACAATATTTGTTTTCTTTCGCTTTTGTTTATATCATATCTTGAAATGGGAAGTGGTTCGCCTACTCGTGAGAGTATGTAGGTGCCACCATGATTCTTGAAAAGGGGTCGTGTACTTATAAGGCGTGGTTCATTACCGCTCGATGTATTTCGTAGCCACCAACTATTCTAGCTCTTTTTCTTTTCTCTTTATCTAGGTTCGGATCAATTTGCTGTAAGAATACTGTGAGATTATGGCACTTGAGATTCTATTAATATGCAGGGAGAAAAGTTGCTCGCCTGTAATATGATTGAGACTCGATAAATGAGTCTTGGGCTCTAGTCAGATTTGTGTGTAGAATTCCGGCCGACTAGGAGCAGTATATGGACTTCGTGGGTCCCCATGGGTGTACGAATCATAATTAAACCTTGATGTACTATATACCGGGTTGGGAAAGGTACCTTACATATGCATTGTATTCATATCATTCATATTTATGCCATTTCATTGAGGAATTGTGATGAACTGTGTAATGAGTGATTATGAACATCATGGTTGGATTCTAAATTTGGATGGTTTATTCATGATATTGATATCTGATATATTGTTGAACTCTTTGAACATCATATTGACTATGTGACTTACTCGGGTTATTGAATTGTTAGCATAGGATTATTTGGTGTCAACTTGGTATTTATCTCGATTATCTATCTTTCATCATTATCATCATATGATGTCTATGGGGATACGTTGTGTACTCATGCTACACTTGTTGCATTTTTTTGGATGCAAATTCAATACCTTCCACCTCCACAGGACCACGTAGCTGTGTCAGAGTTGTGATCCTCAGTATACAGGGTGAGGATGCTCCTTCTAGCATGACCTTGGATACTCTATCTCTACTTAATGTCTTTTACTCGTATTTGAGAGACATATTCAGACTATGTATTCGGTTTTAGCCTGCATGCCCATTTACTCAGATTTGTATTGCTTTGATTAGCGCTCTTGTATGCCCAGATTAGATCTCTTGGGGGTGTTATTGGATATTTCAGACTATCATTTCCTTATGTGTTATATCATGAGAAAGAGATTACAATATTTGTTTTCTTTCGCTTTTGTTTATATCATATCTTGAAATGGGAAGTGGTTCGCCTACTCGTGAGAGTATGTAGGTGCCACCATGATTCTTGAAAAGGGGTCGTGACAGCTTATAAGACTGTGGTTCATTCGCTCGATGTATTTCGTAGCCACCAACTATTCTAGCTCTTTTTCTTTTCTCTCTATCTCGGTTCGATCAATTTGTTGTAAGAATACTTTGTGAGATTATGGCACTTGAGATTCTATTAATATGCGGGGAGAAAAGTTGCTCGCCTTTGTAATATGATTGAGACTCGATAAATGAGTCTTGGGCTCTAGTCGATTTGTGTGTAGAATTCCGGCCGACTAGGAGCAAAGTATATGGACTTCGTGGGTCCCCCATGGGTGTACGAATCATAATTAAACCTTGACGTCGTGTATATCGGGTTGGGAAAGGTACCTTACATATGCATTGTATTCATATCATTCATATTTATGCCATTTCATTGAGGAATTGTGATGAAGCGTGTAATGAGTGATTATGAACATCATGGTTGGATTCTAAATTTGGATGGTTTATTCATGATATTGATATCGATATATTGTTGAACTCTTTGAACATCATGTTGACTATATGTGACTTACTTGGGTTATTGAATTGTTAGCATAGGATTATTTGGTGTCAACTTGGTATTTATCTCTCGATTATCTATCTTTCATCATTATCATCATATGATGTCTACGGGGATACGTTGTGTACTCATGCTACACTTGTTGCATTTTTTTTGGATGCAAATTCAATACCTTCCACCTCCACAGACCACGTAGCTGTGTCAGAGTTGTGATCCTCAGTATACAGGGTGAGGATGCTCCTTCTAGCATGACCTTGGATACTCTATCTCTACTTAATGTCTTTTACTCGTATTTGAGAGACATATTCAGACTATGTATTCGGTTTTAGCCTGCATGCCCATTTACTCAGATTTGTATTGCTTTGATTAGCGCTCTTGTATGCCCAGATTAGATCTCTTGGGGGTGTTATTGGATATTTCAGACTATCATTTCCTTATGTGTTATATCATGAGAAAGAGATTATAGTATTTGTTTTCTTTCGCTTTTGTTTATATCATATCTTGAAATGGGAAGTGGTTCGCCTACTCGTGAGAGTATGTAGGTGCCACCATGATTCTTGAAAAGGGGTCGTGACAGCTTATAAGACTGTGGTTCATTACTGCTCGATGTATTTCTGTAGCCACCAACTATTCTAGCTCTTTTTCTTTTCTCTCTATCTCGGTTCTGATCAATTTGTTGTAAGAATCTTTGTGAGATTATGGCACTTGAGATTCTATTAATATGCGGGGAGAAAAGTTGCTCGCTTTGTAATATGATTGAGACTCGATAAATGAGTCTTGGGCTCTAGTCAGATTTGTGTGTAGAATTCCGGCCGACTAGGAGCAGTATATGGACTTCGTGGGTCCCCCATGGGTGTACGAATCATAATTAAACCTTGATGTACTGTATATCGGGTTGGGAAAGGTACCTTACATATGCATTGTATTCATATCATTCATATTTATGCCATTTCATTGAGGAACTGTGATGAACTGTGTAATGAGGGATTATGAACATCATGGTTGGATTCTGAATTTGGATGGTTTATTCATGATATTGATATCTGATATATTGTTGAACTCTTTGAACATCATATTGACTATGTGACTTACTCGGGTTATTGAATTGTTAGCAAAGGATTATTTGGTGTCAACTTGGTATTTATCTCTGATTATCTATCTTTCATCATTATCATCATATGATGTCTACGGGGATACGTTGTGTACTCATGCTACACTGGCTGCATTCTTTATGTATGCAGATTCAATACCTTCCACCTCCACAGGACCACGTAGGTGTGTCGAGTTGTGATCCTCAGTATACAGGGTGAGGATGCTCCTTCTAGCATGACCTTGGATACTCTATCTCTACTTAATGTCTTTTACTCGTATTTGAGAGACATATTCAGACTATGTATTCGGTTTTAGCCTGCATGCCCATTTACTCAGATTTGTATTGCTTTGATTAGCGCTCTTGTATGCCAGACTAGATCACTTGGGGGTGTTATTGGATATTTCAGACTATCATTTCCTTATGTGTTATATCATGAGAAAGAGATTACAATATTTGTTTTCTTTCGCTTTTGTTTATATCATATCTTGAAATGGGAAGTGGTTCGCCTACTCGTGAGAGTATGTAGGTGCCACCATGATTCTTGAAAAAGGGGTCGTGACGTTGCTTATAAGATCGTGGTTCATTATCGCTCGATGTATTTCGTAGCCACCAACTATTCTAGCTCTTTTTCTTTTCTCTCTATCTAGGTTCTGATCAATTTGCTGTAAGAATACTGTGAGATTATGGCACTTGAGATTCTATTAATATGCAGGGAGAAAAGTTGCTCGCCTGTAATATGATTGAGACTCGATAAATGAGTCTTGGGCTCTAGTCAGATTTGTGTGTAGAATTCCGGCCGACTAGGAGCAGTATATGGACTTCGTGGGTCCCCCATGGGTGTACGAATCATAATTAAACCTTGACGTACTGTATACCGGGTTGAGAAAGGTACCTTACATATGCATTGTATTTATATCATACATATTTATGCCATTTCATTGAGGAATTGTGATGAACTGTGTAATGAGTGATTATGAACATCATGGTTGGATTCTAAATTTGGATGGTTTATTCATGATATTGATATCTGATATATTGTTGAACTCTTTGAACATCATGTTGACTATGTGACTTACTTGGGTTATTGAATTGTTAGCATAGGATTATTTGGTGTCAACTTGGTATTTATCTCTGATTATCTATCTTTCATCATTATCATCATATGATGTCTATGGGGATACGTTGTGTACTCATGCTACACTTGTTGCATTTTTTTTGGATGCAAATTCAATACCTTCCACCTCCACAGGACCACGTAGCTGTGTCAGAGTTGTGATCCTCAGTATAAAGGGTGAGGATGCTCCTTCTAGCATGACCTTGGATACTCTATCTCTACTTAATGTCTTTTACTCGTATTTGAGAGACATATTCAGACTATGTATTCGGTTTTAGCCTGCATGCCCATTTACTCGATTTGTATTGCTTTGATTAGCGCTCTTGTATGCCTAGATTAAATCTCTTGGGGGTGTTATTAGATATTTCAGACTATCATTTCCTTATGTCTTATATCATGAGAAAGAGATTATAGTATTTGTTTTCTTGCGCTTTTGTTTATATCATATCTTGAAATGGGAAGTGGTTCGCCTACTCGTGAGAGTATGTAGGTGCCACCATGATTCTTGAAAAGGGGTCGTGACAGCATATAAGACCGTGGTTCATTCGCTCGATGTATTTCTCGTAGCCACCAACTATTCTAGCTCTTTTTCTTTTCTCTCTATCTCGGTTTTGATCAATTTGTTGTAAGAATACTTTGTGAGATTATGGCACTTGAGATTCTATTAATATGCAGGAGAAAAGTTGCTCGCCTCGTAATATGATTGAGACTCGATAAATGAGTCTTGGGCTCTAGTCAGATTTGTGTGTAGGATTCCAGCCGACTAGGAGCAGTATATGGACTTCGTGGGTCCCCCATTGGTGTACGAATCATAACTAAACCTTGGCGTCGTGTATACCGGGTTGGGAAAGGTACCTTACATATGCATTGTATTCATATCATTCATATTTATGCCATTTCATAGGGGAATTGTGATGAACTGTGTAATGAGTGATTATGAACATCATGGTTGGATTCTAAATTTGGATGGTTTATTCATGATATTGATATCTGATATATTGTTGAACTCTTTGAACATCATGTTGACTATGTGACTTACTTGGGTTATTGAATTGTTAGCATAGGATTATTTGGTGTCAACTTGGTATTTATCTCTAGATTATCTATCTTTCATCATTATCATCATATGATGTCTACGGGGATACGTTGTGTACTCATGCTACACTTGTTGCATTTTTTTGGATGCAAATTCAATACCTTCCACCTCCACAGACCACGTAGTTGTGTCGAGTTGTGATCCTCGTATATACGGGGTGAGGATGCTCCTTCTAGCATGACCTTGGATACTCTATCTCTACTTAATGTCTTTTACTCGTATTTGAGAGACATATTCGAGACTATGTATTCGGTTTTAGCTCGCATGCCCATTTACTCGATTTGTATTGCTTTGATTAGCGCTCTTGTATGCCCAGATTAGATCTCTTGGGGGTGTTATTGGATATTTCGAGACTATCATTTCCTTATGTGTTATATCATGAGAAAGAGATTATAGTATTTGTTTTCTTTCGCTTTTGTTTATATCATATCTTGAAATGGGAAGTGGTTCGCCTACTCGTGAGAGTATGTAGGTGCCACCATGATTCTTGAAAAGGGGTCGTGATGACTTATAAGACCGTGGTTCATTACCGCTCGATGTATTTCGTAGCCACCAACTATTCTAGCTCTTTTTCTTTTCTCTCTATCTCGGTTTGATCAATTTGTTGTAAGAATACTTTGTGAGATTATGGCACTTGAGATTCTATTAATATGCGGGGAGAAAAGTTGCTCGCTTTGTAATATGATTGAGACTCGATAAATGAGTCTTGGGCTCTAGTCGATTTGTGTGTAGAATTCGGCCGACTAGGAGCAAGTATATGGACTTCGTGGGTCCCCCATGGGTGTATGAATCATAATTAAACCTTGATGTATCTTGTATATCGGGTTGGGAAAGGTACCTTACATATGCATTGCATTCATATCATCATATTTATGCCATTTCATTGAGGAATTGTGATGAAGCTGTGTAATGAGGGATTATGAACATCATGGTTGGATTCTAAATTTGGATGGTTTATTCATGATATTGATATCTCGATATATTGTTGAACTCTTTGAACATCATATTGACTATGTGACTTACTCGGGTTATTGAATTGTTAGCATAGGATTATTTGGTGTCAACTTGGTATTTATCTCTCGATTATCTATCTTTCATCATTATCATCATATGATGTCTATAGGGATACGTTGTGTACTCATGCTACACTTGTTGCATTTTTTTGGATGCAAATTCAATACCTTCCACCTCCACGGGACCACGTAGGCGTGTCGAGTTGTGATCCTCGTATACGGGGTGAGGATGCTCCTTCTAGCATGACCTTGGATACTCTATCTCTACTTAATGTCTTTTACTCGTATTTGAGAGACATATTCGGACTATGTATTCGGTTTTAGCCTCGCATGCCCATTTACTCGATTTGTATTGCTTTGATTAGCGCTCTTGTATGCCCAGATTAGATCTCTTGGGGGTGTTATTGGATATTTCGACTATCATTTCCTTATGTGTTATATCATGAGAAAGAGATTATAGTATTTGTTTTCTTTCGCTTTTGTTTATATCATATCTTGAAATGGGAAGTGGTTCGCCTACTCGTGAGAGTATGTAGGTGCCACCATGATTTTTGAAAAGGGGTCGTGACACTTATAAGACCTGTGGTTCATTACCGCTCGATGTATTTCGTAGCCACCAACTATTCTAGCTCTTTTTCTTTTCTCTCTATCTCGGTTTTGATCCGAATTTGTTGTAAGAATACCGTGAGATTATGGCACTTGAGATTCTATTAATATGCGGGGAGAAAAGTTGCTCGCACTTTGTAATATGATTGAGACTCGATAAATGAGTCTTGGGCTCTAGTCGATTTGTGTGTAGAATTCGGCCGACTAGAGCAAGTATATGGACTTCGTGGGTCCCCCATGGGTGTATGAATCATAATTAAACCTTGATGTACTGTATATCGGGTTGGGAAATGTACCTTACATATGCATTGTATTCATATCATACATATTTATGCCATTTCATTGAGGAATTGTGATGAACTGTGTAATGAGGGATTATGAACATCATGGTTGGATTCTAAATTTGGATGGTTTATTCATGATATTGATATCTGATATATTGTTGAACTCTTTGAACATCATATTGACTATGTGACTTACTCGAGTTATTGAATTGTTAGCAAGGATTATTTGGTGTCAACTTTGTATTTATCTCTGATTATCTATCTTTCATCATTATCATCATATGATGTCTATGGGGATACGTTGTGTACTCATGCTACACTTGTTGCATTTTTTTTGGATGCAAATTCAATACCTTCCACCTCCACAGGACCACGTAGTTGTGTCAGAGTTGTGATCCTCAGTATACAGGGTGAGGATGCTCCTTCTAGCATGACCTTGGATACTCTATCTCTACTTAATGTCTTTTACTCGTATTTGAGAGACATATTCAGACTATGTATTCGGTTTTAGCCTGCATGCCCATTTACTCAGATTTGTATTGCTTTGATTAGCGCTCTTGTATGCCCAGATTAGATCTCTTGGGGGTGTTATTGGATATTTCAGACTATCATTTCCTTATGTGTTATATCATGAGAAAGAGATTATAGTATTTGTTTTCTTTCGCTTTTGTTTATATCATATCTTGAAATGGGAAGTGGTTCGCCTACTCGTGAGAGTATGTAGGTGCCACCATGATTTTGAAAAGGGGTCGTGACGACTTATAAGACCGTGGTTCATTACCGCTCGATGTATTTCGTAGCCACCAACTATTCTAGCTCTTTTTCTTTTCTCTCTATCTCGGTTTGATCAATTTGTTGTAAGAATACCGTGAGATTATGGCACTTGAGATTCTATTGATATGCAGGGGAGAAAAGTTGCTCGCTTTGTAATATGATTGAGACTCGATAAATGAGTCTTGGGCTCTAGTCGATTTGTGTGTAGAATTCGGCCGACTAGGAGCAAAGTATATGGACTTCGTGGGTCCCCCATGGGTGTACGAATCATAATTAAACCTTGACGTACTGTATACCGGGTTGAGAAAGGTACCTTACATATGCATTGTATTCATATCATACATATTTATGCCATTTCATAGAGGAATTGTGATGAACTGTGTAATGAGTGATTATGAACATCATGGTTGGATTCTAAATTTGGATGGTTTATTCATGATATTGATATCTGATATATTGTTGAACTCTTTGAACATCATGTTGACTATGTGACTTACTCGGGTTATTGAATTGTTAGCATAGGATTATTTGGTGTCAACTTGGTATTTATCTCTGATTATCTATCTTTCATCATTATCATCATATGATGTCTACGGGGATACGTTGTGTACTCATGCTACACTTGTTGCATTTTTTTTGGATGCAAATTCAATACCTTCCACCTCCACAGGACCACGTAGCTGTGTCGAGTTGTGATCCTCGAATATACAGGGTGAGGATGCTCCTTCTAGCATGACCTTGGATACTCTATCTCTACTTAATGTCTTTTACTCGTATTTGAGAGACATATTCAGACTATGTATTCGGTTTTAGCCTGCATGCCCATTTACTCAGATTTGTATTGCTTTGATTAGCGCTCTTGTATGCCCAGATTAGATCTCTTGGGGGTGTTATTGGATATTTCAGACTATCATTTCCTTATGTGTTATATCATGAGAAAGAGATTATAGTATTTGTTTTCTTTCGCTTTTGTTTATATCATATCTTGAAATGGGAAGTGGTTCGCCTACTCGTGAGAGTATGTAGGTGCCACCATGATTCTTGAAAAGGGGGTGACGGCTTATAAGACTCGTGGTTCATTACCGCTCGATGTATTTCGTAGCCACCAACTATTCTAGCTCTTTTTCTTTTCTCTCTATCTCGGTTCGATCAATTTGTTGTAAGAATACTTTGTGAGATTATGGCACTTGAGATTCTATTAATATGCGGGGAGAAAAGTTGCGCTCCTGTAATATGATTGAGACTCGATAAATGAGTCTTGGGCTCTAGTCGATTTGTGTGTAGAATTCCGGCCGACTAGGAGCAAAGTATATGGACTTCGTGGGTCCCCCATGGGTGTATGAATCATAATTAAACCTTGACGTCTTGTATACCGGGTTGGGAAAGGTACCTTACATATGCATTGTATTCATATCATACATATTTATGCCATTTCATTGAGGAATTGTGATGAACTTGTGTAATGAGTGATTATGAACATCATGGTTGGATTCTAAATTTGGATGGTTTATTCATGATATTGATATCTGATATATTGTTGAACTCTTTGAACATCATATTGCCTATGTGACTTACTCGGGTTTTTGAATTGTAAGCATAGGATTATTTGGTGTCAACTTGGTATTTATCCCTGATTATCTATCTTTCATCATTATCATCATATGATGTCTATGGGGATACGTTGTGTACTCATGCTACACTTGTTGCATTTTTTTTAGATGCAAATTCAATACCTTCCACCTCCACAGGACCACGTAGCTGTGTCAGAGTTGTGATCCTCAATATACAGGGCGAGGATGCTCCTTCTAGCACGACCTTGGATACTCTATCTCTACTTAATGTCTTTTACTCGTATTTGAGAGACATATTCCTACTATGTATTCGGCTTTAGCCTACATGCCCATTTACTCAGATTTGTATTGCTTTGATTAGCGCTCTTGTATGCCCAGATTAGATCTCTTGGGGGTGTTATTGGATATTTCGGACTATCATTTCCTTATGTGTTATATCATGAGAAAGAGATTATAGTATTTGTTTTCTTTCGCTTTTGTTTATATCATATCTTGAAATGGGAAGTGGTTCGCCTACTCGTGAGAGTATGTAGGTGCCACCATGATTCTTGAAAAGGGGTCGTGACAAGCTTATAAGACGTGGTTCATTACCGCTCGATGTATTTTCGTAGCCACCAACTATTCTAGCTCTTTTTCTTTTCTCTCTATCTCGGTTCGATCAATTTGTTGTAAGAATACGTGAGATTATGGCACTTGAGATTCTATTAATATGCGGGGAGAAAAGTTGCTACTTTGTAATATGATTGAGACTCGATAAATGAGTCTTGGGCTCTAGTCGATTTGTGTGTAGAATTCCGGCCGACTAGGAGCAAGTATATGGACTTCGTGGGTCCCCCATGGGTGTATGAATCATAATTAAACCTTGACGTACTGTATACCGGGTTGGGAAAGGTACCTTACATATGCATTGTATTCATATCATACATATTTATGCCATTTCATTGAGGAATTGTGATGAACTGTATAATGAGTGATTATGAACATCATGGTTGGATTCTAAATTTGGATGGTTTATTCATGATATTGATATCTGATATATTGTTGAACTCTTTGAACATCATGTTGACTATGTGACTTACTCGGGTTATTGAATTGTTAGCATAGGATTATTTGGTGTCAACTTGGTATTTATCTCTGATTATCTATCTTTCATCATTATCATCATATGATGTCTATGGGGATACGTTGTGTACTCATGCTACACTTGTTGCATTTTTTTTGGATGCAGATTCAATACCTTCCACCTCCACAGGACCACGTAGGCGTGTCGAGCTGTGATCCTCAGTATACAGGGTGAGGATGCTCCTTCTAGCATGACCTTGGATACTATATCTCTACTTAATGTCTTTTACTCGTATTTGAGAGACATATTCGAGACTATGTATTCGGTTTTAGCCTGCATGCCCATTTACTCGATTTGTATTGCTTTGATTAGCGCTCTTGTATGCCCAGATTAGATCTCTTGGGGGTGTTATTGCATATTTCAGACTATCATTTCCTTATGTGTTATATCATGAGAAAGAGATTATAGTATTTGTTTTCTTTCGCTTTTGTTTATATCATATCTTGAAATGGGAAGTGGTTCGCCTACTCGTGAGAGTATGTAGGTGCCACCATGATTCTTGAAAAGGGGTCGTGACGACTTATAAGGCGTGGTTCATTACCGCTCGATGTATTTCTGTAGCCACCAACTATTCTAGCTCTTTTTCTTTTCTCTCTATCTCGGTTCTGATCGATTTGCTGTAAGAATACTGTGAGATTATGGCACTTGAGATTCTATTAATATGCAGGGAGCGGAGTTGCTCGCCTGTAATATGATTGAGACTCGATAAATGAGTCTTGGGCTCTAGTCGATTTGTGTGTAGAATTCCGGCCTTACTAGGAGCAGTATATGGACTTCGTGGGTCCCCCATGGGTGTATGAATCATAATTAAACCTTGACGTACTGTATACCGGGTTGGGAAAGGTACCTTACATATGCATTGCATTCATATCATACATATTTATGCCATTTCATTGAGGAATTGTGATGAACTGTGTAATGAGTGATTATGAACATCATGGTTGGATTCTAAATTTGGATGGTTTATTCATGATATTGATATCTGATATATTGTTGAACTCTTTGAACATCATGTTGACTATGTGACTTACTCGGGTTATTGAATTGTTAGCATAGGATTATTTGGTGTCAACTTGGTATTTATCTCTAATTATCTATCTTTCATCATTATCATCATATGATGTCTATGGGGATACGTTGTGTACTCATGCTACACTTGTTGCATTTTTTTGGATGCAAATTCAATACCTTCCACCTCCACGGGACCACGTAGGCGTGTCGAGTTGTGATCCTCGATATACAGGGTGAGGATGCTCCTTCTAGCATGACCTTGGATACTCTATCTCTACTTAATGTCTTTTACTCGTATTTGAGAGACATATTCAGACTATGTATTCGGTTTTAGCCTGCATGCCCATTTACTCAAATTTGTATTGCTTTGATTAGCGCTCTTGTATGCCCAGATTAGATCTCTTGGGGGTGTTATTGGATATTTCAGACTATCATTTCCTTATGTGTTATATCATGAGAAAGAGATTATAGTATTTGTTTTCTTCGCTTTTGTTTATATCATATCTTGAAATGGGAAGTGGTTCGCCTACTCGTGAGAGTATGTAGGTGCCACCATGATTCTTGAAAAGGGGTCGTGACATGACTTATAAGATTGTGGTTCATTACGCTCGATGTATTTTCGTAGCCACCAACTATTCTAGCTCTTTTTCTTTTCTCTCTATCTCGGTTCGATCAATTTGTTGTAAGAATACTTTGTGAGATTATGGCACTTGAGATTCTATTGATATGCGGGGAGCGGAGTTGCTCAAATGTAATATGATTGAGACTCGATAAATGAGTCTTGGGCTCTAGTTAGATTTGTGTGTAGAATTCGGCCGACTAGGAGCAAGTATATGGACTTCGTGGGTCCCCCATGGGTGTACGAATCATAATTAAACCTTGATGTCTTGTATACGGGTTGGAAAGGTACCTTACATATGCATTGCATTCATATCATACATATTTATGCCATTTCATTGAGGAATTGTGATGAAGCTGTGTAATGAGTGATTATGAACATCATGGTTGGATTCTAAATTTGGATGGTTTATTCATGATATTGATATCGATATATTGTTGAACTCTTTGAACATCATGTTGACTATGTGACTTACTCGGGTTATTGAATTGTAAGCATAGGATTATTTGGTGTCAACTTGGTATTTATCCCTGATTATCTATCTTTCATTATTATCATCAAATGATGTCTATGGGGATACTTTGTGTACTCATGCTACACTTGTTGCATTTTTTTTGGATGCAGATTCAATACCTTCCACCTCCACAGGACCACGTAGCTGTGTCAGAGTTGTGATCCTCAGTATACAGGGTGAGGATGCTCCTTCTAGCATGACCTTGGATACTCTATCTCTACTTAATGTCTTTTACTCGTATTTGAGAGACATATTCAGACTATGTATTCGGTTTTAGCCTGCATGCCCATTTACTCAGATTTGTATTGCTTTGATTAGCGCTCTTGTATGCCCAGATTAGATCTCTTGGGGGTGTTATTGGATATTTCAGACTATCATTTCCTTATGTGTTATATCATGAGAAAGAGATTATAGTATTTGTTTTCTTTCGCTTTTGTTTATATCATATCTTGAAATGGGAAGTGGTTCGCCTACTCGTGAGAGTATGTAGGTGCCACCATGATTCTTGAAAAGGGGTCGTGACAGCTTATAAGACTGTGGTTCATTACTGCTCGATGTATTTTTGTAGCCACCAACTATTCTAGCTCTTTTTCTTTTCTCTCTATCTCGGTTCTGATCAATTTGTTGTAAGAATACTGTGAGATTATGGCACTTGAGATTCTATTAATATGCAGGGAGCGGAGTTGCTCGCCTGTAATATGATTGAGACTCGATAAATGAGTCTTGGGCTCTAGTCAGATTTGTGTGTAGAATTCCGGCCGACTAGGAGCAGTATATGGACTTCGTGGGTCCCCCATGGGTGTATGAATCATAATTAAACCTTGACGTACTGTATACCGGGTTGAGAAAGGTACCTTACATATGCATTGTATTCATATCATACATATTTATGCCATTTCATTGAGGAATTGTGATGAACTTGTGTAATGAGTGATTATGAACATCATGGTTGGATTCTAAATTTGGATGGTTTATTCATGATATTGATATCTGATATATTGTTGAACTCTTTGAACATCATGTTGACTATGTGACTTACTCGGGTTATTGAATTGTTAGCATAGGATTATTTGGTGTCAACTTGGTATTTATCTCTGATTATCTATCTTTCATCATTATCATCATATGATGTCTATGGGGATACGTTGTGTACTCATGCTACACTTGTTGCATTCTTTTTGGATGCAAATTCAATACCTTCCACCTCCACGGGACCACGTAGGCGTGTCGAGTTGTGATCCTCGCATATACGGGGTGAGGATGCTCCTTCTAGCATGACCTTGGATACTCTATCTCTACTTAATGTCTTTTACTCGTATTTGAGAGACATATTCAGACTATGTATTCGGTTTTAGCCTGCATGCCCATTTACTCAAATTTGTATTGCTTTGATTAGCGCTTTTGTATGCCCAGACTAGATCTCTTGGGGGTGTTATTGGATATTTCAGACTATCATTTCCTTATGTGTTATATCATGAGAAAGAGATTATAGTATTTGTTTTCTTTCGCTTTTGTTTATATCATATCTTGAAATGGGAAGTGGTTCGCCTACTCGTGAGAGTATGTAGGTGCCACCATGATTCTTGAAAAGGGGTCGTGACAGCTTATAAGACTGTGGTTCATTACCGCTCGATGTATTTCTGTAGCCACCAACTATTCTAGCTCTTTTTCTTTTCTCTCTATCTCGGTTCTGATTAATTTGCTGTAAGAATACTGTGAGATTATGGCACTTGAGATTCTATTGATATGCAGGGAGCGGAGTTGCTCGCCTGTAATATGATTGAGACTCGATAAATGAGTCTTGGGCTCTAGTCAGATTTGTGTGTAGAATTCGGCTTACTAGGAGCAGTATATGGACTTCGTGGGTCCCCCATGGGTGTATGAATCATAATTAAACCTTGACGTACTGTATACCGGGTTGGGAAAGGTACCTTACATATGCATTGCATTCATATCATACATATTTATGCCATTTCATTGAGGAATTGTGATGAACTGTGTAATGAGTGATTATGAACATCATGGTTGGATTCTAAATTTGGATGGTTTATTCATGATATTGATATCTGATATATTGTTGAACTCTTTGAACATCATGTTGACTATGTGACTTACTCGGGTTATTGAATTGTTAGCATAGGATTATTTGGTGTCAACTTGGTATTTATCTCTGATTATCTATCTTCCATCATTATCATCATATGATGTCTATGGGGATACGTTGTGTACTCATGCTACACTTGTTGCATTCTTTTTGGATGCAGATTCAATACCTTCCACCTCCACTGGACCACGTAGCTGTGTCAGAGTTGTGATCCTCGTATACAGGGTGAGGATGCTCCTTCTAGCATGACCTTGGATACTCTATCTCTACTTAATGTCTTTTACTCGTATTTGAGAGACATATTCAGACTATGTATTCGGTTTTAGCCTGCATGCCCATTTACTCAAATTTGTATTGCTTTGATTAGCGCTCTTGTATGCCCAGACTAGATCTCTTGGCGGTGTTATTAGATATTTCAGACTATCATTTCCTTATGTGTTATATCATGAGAAAGAGATTATAGTATTTGTTTTATTATGCTTTTGTTTATATCATATCTTGAAATGGGAAGTGGTTCGCCTACTCGTGAGAGTATGTAGGTGCCACCACGATTCTTGAAAAGGGGTCGTGACGTGACACTTATAAGACCGTGGTTCATTACCGCTCGATGTATTTACGCTAGCCACCAACTATTCTAGCTCTTTTTCTTTTCTCTCTATCTCGGTTCTGATCAATTTGCTGTAAGAATACTGTGAGATTATGGCACTTGAGATTCTATTGATATGCAGGGAGCGGAGTTGCTCACATGTAATATGATTGAGACTCGATAAATGAGTCTTGGGCTCTAGTTAGATTTGTGTGTAGAATTTGGCTGACTAGGAGCAGTATATGGACTTCGTGGGTCCCCCATGGGTGTACGAATCATAATTAAACCTTGACGTACTGTATACGGGTTGAGAAAGATACCTTACATATGCATTGCATTCATATCATACATATATATGCCATTTCATTGAGGAATTGTGATGAACTGTGTAATGAGTGATTATGAACATCATGGTTGGATTCTAAATTTGGATGGTTTATTCATGATATTGATATCTGATATATTGTTGAACTCTTTGAACATCATGTTGACTATGTGACTTACTCGGGTTATTGAATTGTTAGCATAGGATTATTTGGTGTCAACTTGGTATTTATCTCTGATTATCTATCTTCTATCATTATCATCATATGATGTCTACGGGGATACGTTGTGTACTCATGCTACACTTGTTGCATTCTTTTTGGATGCAGATTCAATACCTTCCACCTCCACAGGACCACGTAGCTGTGTCAGAGTTGTGATCCTCAGTATACAGGGTGAGGATGCTCCTTCTAGCATGACCTTGGATACTCTATCTCTACTTAATGTCTTTTACTCGTATTTGAGAGACATATTCTGACTATGTATTCGGTTTTAGCTTGTATGCCAATTTACTCAAATTTGTATTACTTTGATTAGCGCTTTTGTATGCCCAGACTAGATCTCTTGGGGGTGTTATTGGATATTTCATACTATCA
This sequence comes from Anisodus tanguticus, assembly GCA_034509755.1. Lineage (NCBI taxonomy): Eukaryota > Viridiplantae > Streptophyta > Magnoliopsida > Solanales > Solanaceae > Anisodus > Anisodus tanguticus. Next base: position 14,136,999 of record CM067548.1, on the reverse strand, counting down.
TTTCCTTATGTGTTATATGATGAGAAAGAGATTATAGTATTTGTTTTCTTCTTCGCTTTTGTTTATATCATATCTTGAAATGGGAAGTGGTTCGCCTACTCGTGAGAGTATGTAGGTGCCACCACGATTCTTGAAAAGGGGTCGTGATGACTTATAAGACCGTGGTTCATTACCGCTCGATGTATTTCGTAGCCACCAACTATTCTAGCTCTTTTTCTTTTCTCTCTATCTCGGTTCTGATCAATTTGATGTAAGAATACTGTGAGATTATGGCACTTGAGATTCTATTGATATGCAGGGAGCGGAGTTGCTCTCCTGTAATATGATTGAGACTCGATAAATGAGTCTTGGGCTCTAGTCAAATTTGTGTGTAGAATTCCGGCCGACTAGGAGCAGTATATGGACTTCGTGGGTCCCCCATGGGTGTATGAATCATAATTAAACCTTGACGTACTGTATATCGGGTTGGAAAGGTACCTTACATATGCATTGCATTCATATCATACATATTTATGCCATTTCATTGAGGAATTGTGATGAACTGTGTAATGAGTGATTATGAACATCATGGTTGGATTCTAAATTTGGATGGTTTATTCATGATATTGATATCTGATATATTGTTGAACTCTTTGAACATCATGTTGACTATGTGACTTACTCGGGTTATTGAATTGTTAGCATAGGATTATTTGGTGTCAACTTGGTATTTATCTCTGATTATCTATCTTCTATCATTATCATCATATGATGTCTACGGGGATACGTTGTGTACTCATGCTACACTTGTTGCATTCTTTTTGGATGCAAATTCAATACCTTCCACCTCCACAGGACCACGTAGCTGTGTCGAGTTGTGATCCTCAGTATACAGGGTGAGGATGCTCCTTCTAGCATGACCTTGGATACTCTATCTCTACCTAATGTCTTTTACTCGAATTTGAGAGACATATTCTGACTATGTATTCGGTTTTAGCTTGTATGCCAATTTACTCAAATTTGTATTACTTTGATTAGCGCTTTTGTATGCCCAGACTAGATCTCTTGGGGGTGTTATTGGATATTTCATACTATCATTTCCTTATGTGTTATATGATGAAAGAGATTATAGTATTTGTTTTTCTTCCGCTTTTGTTTATATCATATCTTGAAATGGGAAGTGGTTCGCCTACTCGTGAGAGTATGTAGGTGCCACCACGATTCTTGAAAAGGGGTCGTGATGACTTATAAGGCGTGGTTCATTACCGCTCGATGTATTTCGTAGCCACCAACTATTCTAGCTCTTTTTCTTTTCTCTCTATCTCGGTTCGATCAATTTGCTTTGTAAGAATACGTGAGATTATGGCACTTGAGATTCTATTGATATGTAGGGAGCGGAGTTGAGCGGAGTTGCTCGCCTGTAATATGATTGAGACCTGATAAATGAGTCTTGGGCTCTAGTCAAATTTCTGTGTAGAATTCCGGCTGACTAGGAGCAGTATATGGACTTCGTGGGTCCCCCATGGGTGTATGAATCATAATTAAACCTTGACGTACTGTATACCGGGTTGGGAAAGGTACCTTACATATGCATTGCATTCATATCATACATATTTATGCCATTTCATTGAGGAATTGTGATGAACTGTGTAATGAGTGATTATGAACATCATGGTTGGATTCTAAATTTGGATGGTTTATTCATGATATTGATATCTGATATATTGTTGAACTCTTTGAACATCATGTTGACTATGTGACTTACTCGGGTTATTGAGTTGTTAGCATAGGATTATTTGGTGTCAACTTGGTATTTATCTCCGATTATCTATCTTCTATCATTATCATCATATGATGTCTACGGGGATACGTTGTGTACTCATGCTACACTTGTTGCATTCTTTTTGGATGCAGATTCAATACCTTCCACCTCCACAGGACCACGTAGCTGTGATCCTCAGTATACAGGGTGAGGATGCTCCTTCTAGCATGACCTTGGATACTCTATCTCTACTTAATGTCTTTTACTCGAATTTGAGAGACATATTCTGACTATGTATTCGGTTTTAGCTTGTATGCCAATTTACTCAAATTTGTATTACTTTGATTAGCGCTTTTTTATGCCCAGACTAGATCTCTTGGGGGTGTTATTGGATATTTCATACTATCATTTCCTTATGTGTTATATGATGAGAAAGGGATTATAGTATTTGTTTTCTTCCGCTATTGTTTATATCATATCTTGAAATGGGAAGTGGTTTGCCTACTCGTGAGAGTATGTAGGTGCCACCACGATTCTTGAAAAGGGGTCATAACAGCTTATAAGACTGTGGTTTATTATCGCTCGATGTATTTCTGTAGCCACCAACTATTCTAGATCTTTTTCTTTTCTCTCTATCTCGGATCTGATCAATTTGCTGTAAGAATACTGTAAGATTATGGCACTTGAGATTCTATAGATATGTAGGGAGCGGAGTTGCTCGACTGTAATATAATTGCTCACCTGTAATATAATTGAGACCTGATAAACGAGTCTTGGGCTCTAGTCAGATTTGTGTGCAGAATTCCGGCTTACTAGGAGCAGTATATGGACTTCGTGGGTCCCCCACGGGTGTATGAATCATAATTAAACCTTGACGTACTGTATACCGGGTTGGGAAAGGTACCTTACATATGCATTGCATTCATATCATACATATTTATGCCATTTCATTGAGGAATTGTGATGAACTGTGTAATAAGTGATTATGAACATCATGGTTGGATTCTAAATTTGGATGGTTTATTCATGATATTGATATCTGATATATTGTTGAACTCTTTGAACATCATGTTGACTATGTGACTTACTCGGGTTATTGAATTGTTAGCATAGGATTATTTGGTGTCAACTTGGTATTTATCTCTGATTATCTATCTTCCATCATTATCATCATATGATGTCTATGGTGATACGTTATGTACTCATGCTACACTTGTTGCATTCTTTTTGGATGAAGATTCAATACCTTCCACCTCCACCGGACCACGTAGCTGTGTCAGAGCTGTGATCCTCAGTATACATGGTGAGGAATATCCTTCCAGCATGACCTTGTATACTATATCTCTACTTAATGTCTTTTATTCGTATTTGAGAGACATATTCAGGATATGTATTCGGTTTTAGCCTGCATGCCCATTTACTCAAACTTGTATTGCTTTGATTAGAGCTCTTGTATGCCCAGACTAGATCACTTGGGGTGTTATTGGATATTTCAGACTATCATTTCCTTCTGTGTTATATCATGACAAAGAGATTATAGTATTTGTTTTCTTCCGCTTTTGTTTATATCATATCTTGAAATAGGAAGTGGTTCGCCTACTCGTGAGAGTATGTAGGTGCCACCACGATTCTTTAAAAGGGGTCGTGACAGCTTATACGACTGTGGTTCATTACCGCTCGATGTATTTCGTAGCCACCAACTATTCTAGCTCTTTTTCTATTCTCTCTATCTCGGTTCTGATCAATTTGCTGTAAGAATACTGTAAGATTATGGCACTTGAGTTGATATTGATATGCAGGGAGCGGAGTTGCTCACATGTAATATGATTGAGACTCGATAAATGAGTCTTGGGATTTAGTTAGATTTGAGTGTAGAATTTTGGCTGACTAGGAGCAGTATATGGACATGGGTGTACGAATCATAATTAAACCTTGATATACGGGTTGAGAAAGTTACCTTACATATGCATTGCATTCATATCATACATATATATGCCATTTCATTGAGGAATTGTGATGAATTGTGTAATGAGTGATTATGAACATCATGGTTGGATTCTAAATTTGGATGGTTTATTCATGATATTGATATCTGATATATTGTTGAACTCTTTGAACATCATGTTGACTATGTGACTTACTCGGGTTATTGAATTGTTAGCATAGGATTATTTGGTGTCAACTTGGTATTTATCTCTGATTATCTATCTTCTATCATTATCATCATATGATGTCTACGGGGATACGTTGTGTACTCATGCTACACTTGTTGCATTCTTTTTGGATGCAGATTCAATACCTTCCACCTCCACAGGACCACGTAGCTGTGTCAGAGTTGTGATCCTCAGTATACAGGGTGAGGATGCTCCTTCTAGCATGACCTTGGATACTCTATCTCTACTTAATGTCTTTAACTCGAATTTGAGAGACATATTCAGACTATGTATTCGGTTTTAGCCTGCATGCCCATTTACTCGATTTGTATTGCTTTGATTAGCGCTTTTGTATGCCCAGACTAGATCTCTTGGGGGTGTTATTGGATATTTCATACTATCATTTCCTTATGTGTTATATGATGAGAAAGAGATTATAGTATTTGTTTTCTTCCGCTTTTGTTTATATCATATCTTGAAATGGGAAGTGGTTCGCCTACTCGTGAGAGTATGTAGGTGCCACCACGATTCTTGAAAAGGGGTCGTGACAGCTTATAAGACTGTGGTTCATTACCGCTCGATGTATTTCTGTAGCCACCAACTATTCTAGCTCTTTTTCTTTTCACTCTATCTCAGTTCTGATTAATTTGCTGTAAGAATACTGTGAGCTTAATGCACTTGAGATTCTATTGATATGCAGGGAGCGGAGTTGCTCTCCTGTAATATGATTGAGACCTGATAAACGAGTCTTGGGCTCTAGTCAAATTTGTGTGTAGAATTCCGGCTGACTAGGAGCAGTATATGGACTTCGTGGGTCCCCATGGGTGTATGAATCATAATTAAACCTTGATGTACTATATACCGGGTTGGGAAAGGTACCTTACATATGCATTGCATTCATATCATACATATTTATGCCATTTCATTGAGGAATTGTGATGAACTGTGTAATGAGTGATTATGAACATCATGGTTGGATTCTAAATTTGGATGGTTTATTCATGATATTGATATCTGATATATTGTTGAACTCTTTGAACATCATGTTGACTATGTGACTTACTTGGGTTATTGAATTGTTAGCATAGGATTATTTGGTGTCAACTTGGTATTTATCTCTGATTATCTATCTTCTATCATTATCATCATATGATGTCTACGGGGATACGTTGTGTACTCATGCTACACTTGTTGCATTTTTTTGGATTCAAATTCAATACCTTCCACCTCCACAGGACCACGTAGCTGTGTCAGAGTTGTGATCCTCAGTATACAGGGTGAGGATGCTCCTTCTAGCATGACCTTGGATACTCTATCTCTACCTAATGTCTTTAACTCGAATTTGAGAGACATATTCAGACTATGTATTCGGTTTTAGCCTGTATGCCTATTTACTCAGATTTGTATTACTTTGATTAGCGCTTTTGTATGCCCAGACTAGATCTCTTGGGGGTGTTATTGGATATTTCATACTATCATTTCCATAAGTGTTATATGATGAGAAAGAGATTATAGTATTTGTTTTCTTCCGCTTTTGTTTATATCATATCTTGAAATGGGAAGTGGTTCGCCTACTCGTGAGAGTATGTAGGTGCCACCACGATTCTTGAAAAGGGTTCGTGACAGCTTATAAGACTGTGGTTCATTATCGCTCGATGTATTTCTGTAGCCACCAACTACTCTAGCTCTTTTTATTTTCTCTCTATCTCGTTCGATCAATTTTTTGTAAGAATATTTGTGAGATTATGGCACTTGAGATTCTATTAATATGTAGGGAGAAAAGTTGCTCGCCCGTAATATGATTGAGACTCGATAAATGAGTCTTGGGCTCTAGTCAAATTTGTGTGTAGAATTCGGCCTACTAGGAGCAAAGTATATGGACTTCGTGGGTCCCCATGGGTGTACGAATCATAATTAAACCTTGACGTACTATATACCGGCTTGAGAAAGGTTCCTTATATATGCATTGTATTTATATCATACATATTTATGCCATTTCGTAGAGGAATTGTGATGAACTGTGTAATGAGAGATTATGAACATCATGGGTGGATTCTAAATTTGGATGGTTTATTCATGATATTGATATCTGATATATGGTTGAACTCTTTGAACATCATGTTGACTATGTGACTTACTCGGCTTATTGAATTGTTAGCATAGGATTATTTGGTGTCAACTTGGTATTTATCTCTGATTATCTATCTTCTATCATTATCATCATATGATGTCTACGGGAGATACGTTGTGTACTCATGCTACACTTGTTGCATTCTTTTTGGATGCAGATTCAATACCTTCCACCTCCACAGGACCACGTAGCTGTGTCAGAGTTGTGATCCTCAGTATACAGGGTGAGGATGCTCCTTCTAGCATGACCTTGGATACTCTATCTCTACATAATGTCTTTAACTCGAATTTGAGAGACATATTCAGACTATGTATTCGGTTTTAGCCTGCATGCCCATTTACTCAGATTTGTATTGCTTTGATTAGCGCTTTTGTATGCCCAGACTAGATCTCTTGGGGGTGTTATTGGATATTTCAGACTATCATTTCCTTATGTGTTATATGATGAGAAAGAGATTATAGTATTTGTTTTCTTACGCTTTTGTTTATATCATATCTTGAAATGGGAAGTGGTTCGCCTACTCGTAAGAGTATGTAGGTGCCACCACGATTCTTGAAAAGGGGTCGTGACAACTTATAAGACTGTGGTTCATTACCGCTCGATGTATTTCTGTAGCCACCAACTATTCTAGCTCTTTTTCTTTTCACTCTATCTCAGTTCTGATTAATTTTCTGTAAGAATAATGTGAGCTTAATGCACTTGAGATTCTATTGATATGCAGGGAGCGGAGTTGCTCGCCTGTAATATGATTGAGACATGATAAACGAGTCTTGGGCCCTAGTCAAATAAAAGTGTAGAATTCCGGCTGACTAGGAGCAGTATATGGACTTCGTGGGTCCCCTATGGGTGTATGAATCATAATTAAACCTTGAAGTATTGTATACCGGGTTGGGAAAGGTACCTTACATATGCATTGCATTCATATCATACATATTTATGCCATTTCATTGAGGAATTGTGATGAACTGTGTAATGAGTGATTATGAACATCATGGTTGGATTCTAAATTTGGATGGTTTATTCATGATATTGATATCAGATATATTGTTGAACTCTTTGAACATCATATTGACTATGTCACTTTCTTGTATTATTGAATTGTTAGCATAGGATTATTTGGTGTCAACTTGGTATTTATCTCTGATTATCTATCTTCTATCATTATCATCATATGATGTCTACGGGGATACGTTGTGTACTCATGCTACACTTGTTGCATTCTTTTTGGATTCAGATTCAATACCTTCCACCTCCACAGGACTACGTAGCTGTGTCAGAGTTGTGATCCTCAGTATACAGAGTGAGGATGCTCCTTCTAGCATGACCTAGGATACTCTATCTCTACGTAGTGTCTTTAACTCGAATTTGAGAGACATATTCAGACTATGTATTCGGTTTTAGCCTGTATGCCTATTTAGTCATATTTGTATTACTTTGATTAGCGCTTTTGTATGCCCAGACTAGATCTCTTGGGGTTGTTATTGGATATTTCATACTATCATTTCCTTATGTGTTATCTGATGAGAAAGAGATTATAGTATTTGTTTTCTTCCGCTTTTGTTTATATCATATCTTGAAATGGGAAGTGGTTCGCCTACTCGTGAGAGTATGTAGGTGCCACCACGGTTCTTGAAAAGGGGTCGTGAGAGCTTATAAGACTGTGGTTCATTACCGCTCGATATATTTCTGTAGCCACCAACTACTCTAGCTCTTTTTATTTTCTCTCTATCTCGGTTCGATCAATTTCTTTGTAAGAATACTTTGTGAGATTATGGCACTTGAGATTCTATTAATATGTAGGGAGAAAAGTTGCTCGCCTGTAATATGATTGCGACTCGATAAATGAGTCTTGGGCTCTAGTCTGATTTGTGTGTAGAATTCTGGACTACTAGGAGCAGTATATGGACTTCGTGGGTCCCACATGGGTGTACGAATCATAATTAAACCTTGTCGTATCGTATACCGGGTTGAGAAAGGTACCTTATATATGCATTGTATTTATATCATACATATTTATGCCATTTCATTGAGGAATTGTGATGAACTCGTGTAATGAGAGATTATGAACATCATGGTTGGATTCTAAATTTGGATGGTTTATTCATGATATTGATATCTGATATATTGTTGAACTCTTTGAACATCATGTTGACTATGTGACTTACTCGTGTTATTGAATTGTTAGCATAGGATTATTTGGTGTCAACTTAGTAGTTTTCTCTGATTATCTATCTTTTATCATTATCATCATATGATGTCTACGGGGATATTGTGTACTAATGCTACACTTGTTGCATTCTTTTTGGATGCGATTCAATACCTTCCACCTCCACGGGACCACGTAGCTGTCTCAGAGTTGTGATCCTCAGTATACAGGGTGAGGATGCTCCTTCTAGCATGACCTTAGATACTCTATCTCTACTTAATGTCGTTAACTCGAATTTGAGAGATATATTCAGACTATATATTCGGTTTTAGCCAGCATGCCCATTTACTCAGATTTGTATTGCTTTGATTAGCGCTTTTGTATGCCCAGACTAGATCTCTTGGGGGTGTTATTGGATATTTCAGACTATCATTTCCTTATGTGTTATATGATGAGAAAGAGATTATAGTATTTGTTTTCTTACGCTTTTGTTTATATCATATCTTGAAATGGGAAGTGGTTCGCCTACTCGTAAGAGTATGTAGGTGCCACCACGATTCTTGAAAAGGGGTCGTGACAACTTATAAGACTGTGGTTCATTACCGCTCGATGTATTTCTGTAGCCACCAACTATTCTAGCACTTTTTCTTTTCACTCTATCTCAGTTCTGATTAATTTGCTGTAAGAATACTGTGAGCTTAATGCACTTGAGATTCTATTGATATGCAGGGAGCGGAGTTGCTCGCCTGTAATATGATTGAGACCTGATAAACGAGTCTTGGGCTCTAGTCAAATTTCTGTGTAGAATTCCGGCTGACTAGGAGGAGTATATGGACTTCGTGGGTCCCCTATGGGTGTATGAATCATAATTAAACCTTGAAGTACTGTATACCGGGTTGGGAAAGGTACCTTACATATGTATTGCATTCATATCATACATATTTATGCCATTTCATTGAGGAATTGTGATGAACTGTGTAATGAGTGATTATGAACATCATGGTTGGATTCTAAATTTGGATGGTTTATTCATGATATTGATATCAGAGATATATTGTTGAACTCTTTGAACATGATGTTGACTATGTGACTTACTTGGATTATTGAATTGTTAGCATAGGATTATTTGGTGTCAACTTGGTATTTATCTCTGATTATCTATATTCTATCATTATCATCATATAATGTGTACGGGTATACGTTGTGTACACATGCTACACTTGTTGCATTCTTTTTGGATTCAGATTCAATACCTTCCACCTCCACAGGACTACGTAGCTGTGTCAGAGTTGTGATCGTCAGTATACAGGGTGAGGATGCTCCTTCTAGCATGACCTTGGATACTCTATCTCTACGTAATGTCTTAAACTCGAATTTGAGAGACATATTCAGACTATGTATTCGGTTTTAGCCTATATGCCTATTTAGTCAGATTTGTATTACTTTGATTAGCGCTTTTGTATGCCCAAACTAGATCTCTTGGGGGTGTTATTGGATATTTCATACTATCATTTCCTTATGTGTTATATGATGAGAAAGAGATTATAGTATTTGTTTTCTTCCGCTTTTGTTTATATCATATCTTGAAATGGGAAGTGGTTCGCCTACTCGTGAGAGTATGTAGGTGCCACCACCATTCTTGAAAAGGGGTCGTGACAGCTTATAAGACTATGGTTCATTACCGCTCGATGTATTTCTGTAGCCACCAACTACTCTAGCTCTTTTTATTTTCTCTCTATCTCGGTTCGATCAATTTCTTTGTAAGAATACCGTGAGATTATGGCACTTGAGATTCTATTAATATGTAAGGAGAAAAGTTGCTCCCCTGTAATATGATTGAGACTCGATAAATGAGTCTTGGGCTCTAGTCAGATTTGTGTGTAGAATTCCGGCCTACTAGGAGCAGTATATGGACTTCGTGGGTCCCACATGGGTGTACGAATCATAATTAAACCTTGACGTACTATATACCGGCTTGAGAAAGGTTCCTTATATATGCATTGTATTTATATCATACATATTTATGCCATTTCGTAGAGGAATTGTGATGAACTGTGTAATGAGAGATTATGAACATCATGGGTGGATTCTAGATTTGGATGGTTTATTCATGATATTGATATCTGATATATTGTTGAACTCTTTGAACATCATGCTGACTATGTGACTTACTCGGGTTATTGAATTGTTAGCATAGGATTATTTGGTGTCAACTTAGTATTTTTCTCTAATTATCTATCTTTTATTATTATCATCTTATGATGTCTACGGGGATATATTGTGTACTCATGCTACACTTGTTGCATTCTTTTTGGATGCAGATTCAATACCTTCAACCTCTACAGGACCATGTAGCTGTGTCAGAGTTGTGATCCTCAATATACAGGGTGAGGATACTCCTTCTAGCCTGACCTTGGATACTCTATCTCTACTTAATGTCTTTAACTCGAATTTGAGAGATATATTCAGACTATATATTCGGTTTTAGCCAGCATGCCCATTTACTCAGATTTGTATTGCTTTGATTAGCGCTTTTGTATGCCCAGACTAGATCTCTTGGGGGTGTTATTGGATATTTCAGACTATCATTTCCTTATGTGTTATATGATGAGAAAGAGATTATAGTATTTGTTTTCTTACGCTTTTGTTTATATCATATCTTGAAATGGGAAGTGGTTCGCCTACTCGTGAGAGTATGTAGGTGCCACCATGATTCTTGAAAAGGGGTCGTGATAGCTTATAAGACTGTGGTTCATTACCAGTCGTTGTATTTCTGTAGCCACCAACTACTCTAGCTCTTTTTGTTTTCTCTCAATCTCAGTTCTGATCAATTTGCTGTAAGAATACTGTGAGATTAATGCACTTGAGATTCTATTGGTATCCAGTGAGAAGAGTTGCTCGCCTATAATATGATTGAGACCTGATAAACGAGTCTTGGGCTCTAGTCAGATTTGTGTGTAGAATTCTGGCTGACTAGGAGCAGTATAAGGACTTCGTGGGTCCCCCATGGGTTTATAAATCATAATTAAACCATGACGTACTATATACCGGGTTGGTTAACATACCTTACATATGCATTGCATTCATATCATACATATTTATGCCATTTCATTAAGGAATTGTGATGAACTGTGTAATGATTGATTATGAACATCATGGTTGGATTCTAAATTTGGATGGTTTATTCATGATATTGATATCTGATATATTGTTGAACTCTTTGAACATCATGTTGACTATGTGACATACTCGGGTAATTGAATTATTAACATAGGATTATTTGGTGTCAACTTGGTATTTATCTCTGATTATCTATCTTCCATCATTATCATCATATGATGTCTATGGGGATACGTGTGTACTCATGCTACACTTGTTGCATTCTTTTTGGATGCAGATTCAATACCTTCCACCTCCACATGACCACGTAGCTGTGTCACAGCTGTGATCCTCAGTATACAGGGTGAGGAATATCCTTCCAGCATGACCTTGGATACTCTATCTCTACTTAATTTCTTTAATTCGTATTTGAGAGACATATTCAGGCTATGTATTCGATTTTAGCCTGCATTCCCATTTACTCAAACTTGTATTGCTTTGATTAGCGCTCTTGTATGCCCAGACTAGATCACTTGGGGTGTTATTGGATATTTCAGACTATCATTTCCTTCTGTGTTATATCATGACAAAGAGATTATAGTATTTTTTTCTTCCGCTTTTGTTTATATCATATCTTGAAAAATGGGGTCGTGACAACTTAAAAGATCAGCTTATAAGACTGTGGTCCATTACCGCTCGATGTATTTCTATAGCCACCAACTATTCTAGCTCTTTTTTTTTTTCTCTATCTCGGTTTTGATCAATTTTTTGTAAGAATCTTTGTGAGATTATGGCACTTGAGTTGATATTGATATGCAGGGAGTGGAGTTGCTCGTCTGTAATATGATTGAGACCTGATAAACGAGTCTTGGGCTCTAGTCATATTTGAGTGTAGAATTCCGGCTTACTAGGAGCAGTATATGGACTTCGTGAGTCCCCCATGGGTGTATGAATCATAATTAAACCTTGACATACTGTATACCGGGTTGAAAAGGTACCTTACATATGCATTGCATTCATATCACACATATTTATGCCATTTCATAGAGAAATTGTGATGAACTGTGTAATGAAAGATTATGAACTTGATGGTTGGATTCTAAATTTGGATGGTTTATTCATGATATTGATATTTGATATATTGTTGAACTCTTTGAACATCATGTTGACTATGTGACTTACTTGGATTATTGAATTGTTAGCATAGGATTATTTGGTGTCAACTTGGTATTTATCTCTGATTATCTATCTTCTATCATTATCATCATACAATGTCTACGGGGATACGTTGTGTACTCATGCTACACTTGTTGCATTCTTTTTGGATTCAGATTCAATACCTTCCACCTCCACAGGACTACGTAGCTGTGTCAGAGTTGTGATCCTCAGTATACAGGGTGAGGATGCTCCTTCTATCATGACCTTGGATACTCTATCTCTACGTAATGTCTTTAACTCGAATTTGAGAGACATATTCAGACTATGTATTCGGTTTTAGCTTCGTATGCCTATTTAGTCGATTTGTATTACTTTGATTAGCGCTTTTGTATGCCCGGACTAAATCTCTTGGGGGTGTTATTGGATATTTCATACTATCATTTCCTTATGTGTTATATGATGAGAAAGAGATTATAGTATTTGTTTTCTTCCGCTTTTGTTTATATCATATCTTGGAATGGGAAGTGGTTCGCCTACTCGTGAGAGTATGTAGGTGCCACCACGATTCTTGAAAAGGGGTCGTGACAGCTTATAAGACTGTGTTTCATTACCGCTCGATGTATTTCTGTAGCCACCAACTACTCTAGCTCTTTTTATTTTCTCTCTAAATCAGTTCTGATCAATTTGCTGTAAGAATACTGTGAGATTATGGCACTTGAGATTCTATTAATATGTAGGGAGAAAAGTTGCTCGCCTGTAATATGATTGAGACTCGATAAATGAGTCTTGGGCTATAGTCAAATTTGTGTGTAGAATTCCGGCCTACTAGGAGCAGTATATGGACTTCGTGGGTCCCACATGGGTCTACCAATCATAATTAAACCTTAACGTACTGTATACCGGCTTGAGAAAGGTTCCTTATATATGCATTGTATTTATATCATACATATTTATGCCATTTCGTAGAGGAATTGTGATGAACTGTGTAATGAGAGATTATGAACTTGATGGTTGGATTCTAAATTTGGATGGTTTATTCATGATATTGATATTTGATATATTGTTGAACTCTTTGAACATCATGTTGACTATGTGACTTACTTGGATTATTGAATTGTTAGCATAGGATTATTTGGTGTCAACTTGGTATTTATCTCTGATTATCTATATTCTATCATTATCATCATATAATGTCTACGGGGATACGTTGTGTACACATGCTACACTTGTTGCATTCTTTTTGGATTCAGATTCAATACCTTCCACCTCCACAGGACTACGTAGCTGTGTCAGAGTTGTGATCGTCAGTATACAGGGTGAGGATGCTCCTTCTAGCATGACCTTGGATACTCTATCTCTACGTAATGTCTTAAACTCGAATTTGAGAGACATATTCAGACTATGTATTCGGTTTTAGCCTATATGCCTATTTAGTCAGATTTGTATTACTTTGATTAGCGCTTTTGTATGCCCAAACTAGATCTCTTGGGGGTGTTATTGGATATTTCATACTATCATTTCCTTATGTGTTATATGATGAGAAAGAGATTATAGTATTTGTTTTCTTCCGCTTTTGTTTATATCATATCATGAAATGGGAAGTGGTTCGCCTACTCGTGAGAGTATGTAGGTGCCACCACCATTCTTGAAAAGGGGTCGTGACTGCTTATAAGACTGTGGTTCATTACCGCTCGATGTATTTCTGTAGCCACCAACTACTCTAGCTCTTTTTATTTTCTCTCTATCTCAGTTCTGATCAATTTGCTGTAAGAATACTGTGAGATTATGGCACTTGAGATTCTATTAATATGTAAGGAGAAAAGTTGCTCCCCTGTAATATGATTGAGACTCGATAAATGAGTCTTGGGCTCTAGTCAGATTTGTGTGTAGAATTCCGGCCTACTAGGAGCAGTATATGGACTTCGTGGGTCCCACATGGGTGTACGAATCATAATTAAACCTTGACGTACTGTATACCGGCTTGAGAAAGGTTCCTTATATATGCATTGTATTTATATCATACATATTTATGCCATTTCGTAGAGGAATTGTGATGAACTGTGTAATGAGAGATTATGAACTTGATGGTTGGATTCTAAATTTGGATGGTTTATTCATGATATTGATATTTGATATATTGTTGAACTCTTTGAACATCATGTTGACTATGTGACTTACTTGGATTATTGAATTGTTAGCATAGGATTATTTGGTGTCAACTTGGTATTTATCTCTGATTATCTATCTTCTATCATTATCATCATATAATGTCTACGGGGATACGTTGTGTACTCATGCTACACTTGTTGCATTCTTTTTGGATTCGATTCAATACCTTCCACCTCCACAGGACTACGTAGCTGTGTCAGAGTTGTGATCCTCAGTATACAGGGTGAGGATGCTCCTTCTAGCATGACCTTGGATACTCTATCTCTACGTAATGTCTTTAACTCGAATTTGAGAGACATATTCAGACTATGTATTCGGTTTTAGCCTGTATGCCTATTTAGTCAGATTTGTATTACTTTGATTAGCGCTTTTGTATGCCCAGACGAAATCTCTTGGGGGTGTTATTGGATATTTCATACTATCATTTCCTTATGTGTTATATGATGAGAAAGAGATTATAGTATTTGTTTTCTTCCGCTTTTGTTTATATCATATCTTGGAATGGGAAGTGGTTCGCCTACTCGTGAGAGTATGTAGGTGCCACCACGATTCTTGAAAAGGGGTCGTGACTGCTTATAAGACTGTGTTTCATTACCGCTCGATGTATTTCTGTAGCCACCAACTACTCTAGCTCTTTTTATTTTCTCTCTAAATCAGTTCTGATCAATTTGCTGTAAGAATACTGTGAGATTATGGCACTTGAGATTCTATTAATATGTAGGGAGAAAAGTTGCTCGCCTGTAATATGATTGAGACTCGATAAATGAGTCTTGGGCTATAGTCAAATTTGTGTGTAGAATTCCGGCCTACTAGGAGCAGTATATGGACTTCGTGGGTCCCACATGGGTCTACCAATCATAATTAAACCTTAACGTACTGTATACCGGCTTGAGAAAGGTTCCTTATATATGCATTGTATTTATATCATACATATTTATGCCATTTCGTAGAGGAATTGTGATGAACTGTGTAATGAGAGATTATGAACTTGATGGTTGGATTCTAAATTTGGATGGTTTATTCATGATATTGATATTTGATATATTGTTGAACTCTTTGAACATCATGTTGACTATGTGACTTACTTGGATTATTGAATTGTTAGCATAGGATTATTTGGTGTCAACTTGGTATTTATCTCTGATTATCTATCTTCTATCATTATCATCATATAATGTCTACGGGGATACGTTGTGTACTCATGCTACACTTGTTGCATTCTTTTTGGATTCAGATTCAATACCTTCCACCTCCACAGGACTACGTAGCTGTGTCAGAGTTGTGATCCTCAGTATACAGGGTGAGGATGCTCCTTCTAGCATGACCTTGGATACTCTATCTCTACGTAATGTCTTTAACTCGAATTTGAGAGACATATTCAGACTATGTATTCGGTTTTAGCTTCGTATGCCTATTTAGTCGATTTGTATTACTTTGATTAGCGCTTTTGTATGCCCAGACGAAATCTCTTGGGGGTGTTATTGGATATTTCATACTATCATTTCCTTATGTGTTATATGATGAGAAAGAGATTATAGTATTTGTTTTCTTCCGCTTTTGTTTATATCATATCTTGGAATGGGAAGTGGTTCGCCTACTCGTGAGAGTATGTAGGTGCCACCACGATTCTTGAAAAGGGGTCGTGACAGCTTATAAGACTGTGTTTCATTACCGCTCGATGTATTTCTGTAGCCACCAACTACTCTAGCTCTTTTTATTTTCTCTCTAAATCGGTTCGATCAATTTCTTTGTAAGAATATTTGTGAGATTATGGCACTTGAGATTCTATTAATATGTAGGGAGAAAAGTTGCTCGCCTGTAATATGATTGAGACTCGATAAATGAGTCTTGGGCTATAGTCAAATTTGTGTGTAGAATTCCGGCCTACTAGGAGCAGTATATGGACTTCGTGGGTCCCACATGGGTCTACCAATCATAATTAAACCTTAACGTCTTTTGTATACCGGCTTGAGAAAGGTTCCTTATATATGCATTGTATTTATATCATACATATTTATGCCATTTCGTAGAGGAATTGTGATGAAGCTGTGTAATGAGAGATTATGAACTTGATGGTTGGATTCTAAATTTGGATGGTTTATTCATGATATTGATATTTGATATATTGTTGAACTCTTTGAACATCATGTTGACTATGTGACTTACTTGGATTATTGAATTGTTAGCATAGGATTATTTGGTGTCAACTTGGTATTTATCTCTGATTATCTATCTTCTATCATTATCATCATATAATGTCTACGGGGATACGTTGTGTACTCATGCTACACTTGTTGCATTCTTTTTGGATTCAGATTCAATACCTTCCACCTCCACAGGACTACGTAGCTGTGTCAGAGTTGTGATCCTCAGTATACAGGGTGAGGATGCTCCTTCTAGCATGACCTTGGATACTCTATCTCTACGTAATGTCTTTAACTCGAATTTGAGAGACATATTCAGACTATGTATTCGGTTTTAGCCTGTATGCCTATTTAGTCAGATTTGTATTACTTTGATTAGCGCTTTTGTATGCCCAGACGAAATCTCTTGGGGGTGTTATTGGATATTTCATACTATCATTTCCTTATGTGTTATATGATGAGAAAGAGATTATAGTATTTGTTTTCTTCCGCTTTTGTTTATATCATATCTTGGAATGGGAAGTGGTTCGCCTACTCGTGAGAGTATGTAGGTGCCACCACGATTCTTGAAAAGGGGTCGTGACAGCTTATAAGACTGTGTTTCATTACCGCTCGATGTATTTCTGTAGCCACCAACTACTCTAGCTCTTTTTATTTTCTCTCTAAATCAGTTCTGATCAATTTGCTGTAAGAATACTGTGAGATTATGGCACTTGAGATTCTATTAATATGTAGGGAGAAAAGTTGCTCGCCTGTAATATGATTGAGACTCGATAAATGAGTCTTGGGCTATAGTCAAATTTGTGTGTAGAATTCCGGCCTACTAGGAGCAGTATATGGACTTCGTGGGTCCCACATGGGTCTACCAATCATAATTAAACCTTAACGTACTGTATACCGGCTTGAGAAAGGTTCCTTATATATGCATTGTATTTATATTATACATATTTATGCCATTTCGTAGAGGAATTGTGATGAACTGTGTAATGAGAGATTATGAACATCATGGGTGGATTCTAAATTTGGATGGTTTATTCATGATATTGATATCTGATATATTGTTGAACTCTTTGAACATCATGTTGACTATGTGACTTACTCGGGTTATTGAATTGTTAGAATAGGATTATTTGGTGTCAACTTAGTATTTTTCTCTGATTATCTATCTTTTATTATTATCATCTTATGATGTCTACGGGGATATATTGTGTACTCATGCTACACTTGTTGCATTCTTTTTGGATGCAGATTCAATACCTTCCACCTCTACAGGACCACGTAGCTGTGTCAGAGTTGTGATCGTCAGTATACAGGGTGAGGATACTCCTTCTAGCATGACCTTGGATACTCTATCTCTACTTAATGTCTTTAACTCGAATTTGAGAGATATATTCAGACTCTATATTCGGTTTTAGCCAGCATGCCCATTTACTCAGATTTGTATTGCTTTGATTAGCGTTTTTGTATGCCCAGACTAGATCTCTTGGGGGTGTTGTTGGATATTTCAGATTATCATTTCCTTATGTGTTATATGATGAGAAAGAGATTATAGTATTTGTTTTCTTACGCTTTTGTTTATATCATATCTTGAAATGGGAAGTGGTTCGCCTACTCGTGAGAGTATGTAGGTGCCACCATGATTCTTGAAAAGGGGTCGTGATAGCTTATAAGACTGTGGTTCATTACCACTCGATGTATTTCTGTAGCCACCAACTACTCTATCTCTTTTTCTTTTCTCTCAATCTCAGTTCTGATCAATTTGCTGTAAGAATACTGTGAGCTTAATGCACTTGAGATTCTATTGATATGCAGGGAGCAGAGTTGCTCGCCTATAATATGATTGAGACCTGATAAACGAGTCTTGGGCTCTAGTCAGATTTCTTTGTGGAATTCCGGCTTACTAGGAGCAGTATATGGTCTTCGTGGGTCCCCTATGGGTGTATGAATCATAATTAAACCTTGAAGTACTGTATACCGGGTTGGGAAAGGTACCAAACATATGCATTGCATTCATATCATACATATTTATGCCATTTCATTGAGGAATTGTGATGAACCGTGTAATGAGTGATTATGAACATCATGGTTGGATTCTAAATTTGGATGGTTTATTCATGATATTGATATCAGATATATATTGTTGAACTCTTTGAACATCATGTTGACTATGTGACTTACTTGGATTATTGAATTGTTAGCATAGGATTATTTGGTGTCAACTTGGTATTTATCTCTGATTATCTATCTTCTATCATTATCATCATATAATGTCTACGGGGATACGTTGTGTACTCATGCTACACTTGTTGCATTCTTTTTGGATTCAGATTAAATACCTTCCACCTCCACAGGACTACGTAGTTGTGTCAGAGTTGTGATCGTCAGTATACAGGGTGAGGATGATCCTTCTAGCATGACCTTGGATACTCTATCTCAACCTAATGTCTTTCACTCGAATTTTGGAGACATATTCAGACTATGTATTCGGTTTTAGCCTGTATGCCTATTTACTCAGATTTGTATTACTTTGATTAGCGCTTTTGTATGCCCAGACTAGATCTATTGGGGGTGTTATTGGATATTTCATACAATCATTTCCTTATGTGTTATATGATGAGAAAGAGATTATAGTATTTGTTTTCTTCCGCTTTTGTTTATATCATATCTTGGAATGGGAAGTGGTTCACCTACTCGTGAGAGTATGTAGGTGCCACCACGATTCTTAAAAAGGGGTCGTGACTGCTTATAAGACTGTGGTTCATTACCGCTCGATGTATTTCTGTAGCGACCAACTACTCTAGCTCTTTTTATTTTCTCTCTAAATCAGTTCTGATCAATTTGCTGTAAGAATACTGTGAGATTATGGCACTTGAGATTCTATTAATATGTAGGGAGAAAAGTTGCTCACCTGTAATATGATTGAGACTCGATAAATGAGTCTTGGGCTCTAGTCAGATTTGTGTGTAGAATTCTGGCTAACTAGGAGCAGCATAAGGACTTCGTGGGTCCCCCATGGGTTTATGAATCATAATTAAACCTTGACGTACTATATACCGGGTTGGTTAACATACCTTACATATGCATTTCATTCATATCATACATATTTATGCCATTTCATTAAGGAATTGTGATGAACTGTGTAATGATTGATTATGAACATCATGGTTGGATTCTAAATTTGGATGGTTTATTCATGATATTGATATCTGATATATTGCTGAACTCATTGAACATCATGTTGACTATCTGACATACTCGGGTAATTGAATTATTAACATAGGATTATTTGGTGTCAACTTGGTATTTATCTCTGATTATCTATCTTCCATCATTATCATCACATGATGTCTATTGGGATACGTGTGTACTTATGCTACACTTGTTGCATTCTTTTTGGATGCAGATTCAATACCTTCCACCTCCACATGACTGCGTAGCTGTGTCACAACTGTGATCCTTAGTATACAGGGTGAGGAATATCCTTCCAGCATGACCTTGGATACTCTATCTCTACTTAATTTCTTTAATTCGTATTTGAGAGACTTATTGAGGCTATGTATTCGGTTTTAGCCTGCATTCCCATTTACTCAAATTTGTATTGCTTTGATTAGCGCTCTTGTATGCCCAGACTAGATCACTTGGGCTGTTATTGGATATTTCAGACTATCATTTCCTTCTGTGTTATATCATGACAAAGAGATTATAGTATTTTTTTTCTTCCGCTTTTGTTTATATCATTTCTTGAAATGGGGTCATGACAACTTATAAGACTGTGGTTCATTACCGCTCGATGTATTTCTATAGCCACCAACTATTCTAGCTCTTTTTCTTTTTTCTCTATCTCGGTTTTGATCAATTTGCTGTAAGAATACTGTGAGATTATGGCACTTGAGTTGATATTGATATGCAGGGAGTGGAGTTGCTCGCCTGTAATATGATTGAGACCTGATAAACGAGTCTTGGGCTCTAGTCAGATTTGAGTGTAGAATTCCGGCTTACTAGGAGCAGTATATGGACTTCGTGAGTCCCCCATGGTTGTATGAATCATAATTAAACCTTGACGTACCGTATACCGGGTTGAAAAAGGTACCTTACATATGGATTGCATTCATATCATACATATATATGCCATTTCATAGAGAAATTGTGATGAACTGTGTAATGAGAGATTATGAACATCATGGTTGGATTCTAAATTTGGATGGTTTATTCATGATATTGATATCTGATATATTGTTGAACTCTTTGAACATCATGTTGACTATGTGACTTACTCGGGTTATTGAATTATTAACAAAGGATTATTTGGTGTCAACTTGGTATTTATTTCTGATTATCTATCTTCCATCATTATCATCATATGATGACTATGGGGATACATTGTGTACTCATGCTACACTTGTTGCATTCTTTTTGGATGCAGATTCAATACCTTCCACCTCCACAGGACCACGTAGGCGTGTCACGAGCCTATGATCCTCGCATATACAGGGTAAGGAATATCATTCCAGCTTGACCTTGGATACTCTATCTCTACTTAATGTCTTTTATTCATATTTGAGAGACATATTCAGGCTATGTATTCGGTATTTGCCTGCATGCCCATTTACTCAGATTTGTATTGCTTTGATTAGCGCTCTTGTATGTCCAGACTAGATCACTTGGGGTGTTATTAGATGTTTCAGACAATCATTTCCTTCTGTGTTATATCATGAGTAAAAGATTATAGTATTTTTTTTCTTCCGCTTTTATTTATATCATATCTTGATATGGGAAGTGGTTCGCCTTCTGGTGAGAGTATATAGGTGCCACCACGATTCTTGAAAAGGGTTCGTGACCGTTTATAAAACTGTGGTTCATTACTGCTCAATGTATTTCTGTATCCACCAACTCTCTAGCTCTTTTTCTTTTCTCTCTATCTCGGTTCTGATCGATTTGCTGTAAGAATACTATGAGATTATGGCACTTGAGTTGATATTGATATGCAGGGTGCGGATTTGCTCGCCTGTAATATGATTGAGACTCGATAAATGAGTCTTGGGCTCTAGTCAGATTTGTGTGTAGAATTCTGGCCGACTAGGAGCAATATATGGACTTCGTGGGTCCCCCATGGGTGTACGAATCATAATAAAACCTTGAAATACGGGTTGAGAAAGATACCTTACATATGTATTGCATTCATATCATACATATATATGCCATTTCATTGAGGAATTGTGATGAACTGTGTAATGAGTTATTGACATCATGGTTGGATTCTAAATTTGGATGGTTTATACATAATATTGATATCTGATATATTGTTGAACTCTTTGAACATCATGTTAACTATGTGACTTACTCGGGTTATTGAATTGTTAGCATACGATTATTTGGTGTCAACTGGTATTTATCTCTGATTATCTATAATCCATCATTTTCATCATATGATGTCTACGGGGATACGTTGTGTACTCATGCTACACTTGTTGCAATATTTTTGGATGCAGATAAAATATTTTCCAACTCCGTAGGACCACATAGCGGTGATCCTCAGTATAGAGGGTGAGGATGCTCCTTCTAGCATGACCTGCTATACTCTATCTCTACTTAATGTCTTTTATTCGCATTTGAGAGACATATTCAGACTATGTATTCAGTTTTAGTCTGCCTGCCAATTTACTTAAACTTGTATTACTTTAATTAGCGCTATTGTATGCCCATACTAGATCACTTAGGGGTGTTATTGGATGTTTCAGACTATCATTTCCTTCGGTGTTATATCAGGAGAAAGAGATTATAGTATTTGTTTTCTTTCGCTATTGTTTATATCAAATCTTGAAATGGGAAGTGGTTCGCCTTCTGGTGAGAGTATGTAGGTGCCACCACGATTCTTGAAATGGGGTCGTGACAACTTATAAGATCGTGGTTCATTACCGCTCGATGTATTTCGTAGCCACCAACTATTCTAGCTCTTTTTCTTTTCTCTCTATCTCGGTTCGATCAATTTGCGGTAAGAATACCGTGAGATTAAGGCACTTGAGATTCTATTGATATGCGGGGAGCGGAGTTGCTCGCTGTAATATGATTGAGACTCGATAAATGAGTCTTGGGCTCTAGTCGATTTGTGTGTAGAATTTCGGCCGATTGGGAGCAGTATATGGACTTCGTGGGTCCCCCATGGGTGTACGAATCATAATTAAACCTTGACGTATTGTATACTGGGTTGAAAAAGGTACCTTACATATGCATTGCATTCATATCATACATATTTATGCCATTTCATAGAGAAATTGTGATGAACTGTGTAATGAGAGATTATGAACATCGTGGTTGGATTCAAAATTTGAATGGTTTATTCATGATATTGATATCTGATATATTGCTGAACTCTTTGAACATCATGTTGACTATGTGACTTACTCGGGTAATTGAATTATTAACATAGGATTATTTGGTGTCAACTTGGTATTTATCTCTGATTATCTATCTTCCATCATTATCATCATATGATGTCTATGGGGATACGTTGTGTACTCATGCTACACTTGTTGCATTCTTTTTGGATGCAGATTCAATACCTTCCACCTGCACAGGACCACGTAGTTGTGTCACAGCTGTGATCCTCGGTATACAGGGTGAGGAATATCCTTCCAGCATGACCTTGGATACTCTATCTCTACTTAATGTCTTTTATTCGTATTTGAGAAACTAATTTAGGCTATTTATTCGATTTTAGCCTGCATGCCCATTTACTCAGATTTGTATTGCGTTGATTAGCTCTTTTGTATGCCCAGACTAGATCTCTTGGGGGTGTTATTAGATATTTCGGACTATCATTTCCTTATGTGTTATCTAATGAGAAAGAGATTATAGTATTTGTTTTCTTCCGCTTTTGTTTATATCATATCTTGAAATGGGAAGTGGTTCGCGTACTCGTGTATGTAGGTGCCACCATGATTCTTGAAAATGGGTCGTGACAGCTTATAAGACTGTGGTTCATTACCGCTCGATGTATTTCTGTAGCCACCAACTACTCTAGCTCTTTTTATTTTGTCTCTATCTCAGTTCTGATCAATTTGCTGTAAGAATACTGTGAGATTATGGCACTTGAGATTCTATTAATATGTAGGGAGAAAAGTTGCTCACCCGTAATATGATTGAGACTCGATAAATGAGGCTTGGGCTCTAGTCGATTTGTGTGTAGAATTCCGGCCTACTAGGAGCAAAGTATATGGACTTCGTGGGTCATGGGTGTACGAATCATAATTAAACCTTGACGTATCGTATACCGGCTTGAGAAAGGTTCCTTATATATGCATTGTATTTATATCATACATATTTATGCCATTTCGTAGAGGAATTGTGATGAGCGTGTAATGAGAGATTATGAACATCATGGGTGGATTCTAAATTTGGCTGGTTTATTCATGATATTGATATCTGATATATTGCTGAACTCTTTGAACATCATGTTGACTATGTGACTTACTCGGGTAATTGAATTATTAACATAGGATTATTTGGTGTCAACTTGGTATTTATCTCTGATTATCTATCTTCCATCATTATCATTACATGATGTCTATGGGGATACGTTGTGTACTCATGTTACACTTGTTGCATTCTTTTGGATGCAGATTCAATACCTTCCATCTCTACAGGACCACGTAGTTGTGTCACAGTTGTGATCCTCAGTATACAGGGTGATGAATATCCTTCTAGCATGACCTGCTATTCTCTATCTCTACTTAATGTCTTTTATTCGCATTTGAGAGACATATTCAGACTATGTATTCAGTTTTAGTCTGCCTGCCAATTTACTTAAACTTGTATTACTTTAATTAGCGCTATTGTATGCCCATACTAGATCACTTAGGGGTGTTATTGGATGTTTCAGACTATCATTTCCTTCGGTGTTATATCAGGAGAAAGAGATTATAGTATTTGTTTTCTTTCGCTATTGTTTATATCAAATCTTGAAATGGGAAGTGGTTCGCCTTCTGGTGAGAGTATGTAGGTGCCACCACGATTCTTGAAATGGGGTCGTGACAACTTATAAGACTGTGGTTCATTACCGCTCGATGTATTTCTGTAGCCACCAACTATTCTAGCTCTTTTTCTTATATCTCTATCTC
The DNA here is from genome assembly GCA_034509755.1 of Anisodus tanguticus. Classification (NCBI taxonomy): domain Eukaryota; kingdom Viridiplantae; phylum Streptophyta; class Magnoliopsida; order Solanales; family Solanaceae; genus Anisodus; species Anisodus tanguticus. Next base: position 14,112,141 of record CM067548.1, on the reverse strand, counting down.
GGTTCTGATGGATTTGCGGTAAGAATACTATGAGATTAAGGCACTTGAGATTCTATTGATATGCAGGGAGCGGAGTTGCTCGCCTGTAATATGATTGAGACTCGATAAATGAGTCTTGGGCTCTAGTCAGATTTGTGTGTAGAATTTCGGCCAATTAGGAGCAGTATATGGACTTCGTGGGTCCCCCATGGGTGTACGAATCATAATTAAACCTTGACATATAGGTTGAGAAAGATACCTTACATATGTATTGCATTCATATCATACATATATATGACATTTCATTGAGGAATTGTGATGAACTGTGTAATGAGTGATTATGAACATCATGGTTGGATTCTAAATTTGGATGGTTTATACATGATATTGATATCTGATATACTTTCCCGGGTTATTGAATTGTTAGTATACGATTATTTGGTGTCAACTTAGTATTTATCTCTGATTATCTATCTTTCATCATTATCATCATATGATGTCTATGGGGATACGTTGTGTACTCAAGCTACACTTGTTGCATTCTTTTTGAATGCAGATTCAATACCTTCCACCTCCATATGACTGCGTAGCTGTGTCACAGCTGTGATCCTCAGTATACAGGGTGAGGAATATCCTTCCAGCATGACCTTGGATACTCTATCTCTACGTAATGTCTTTAACTCGAATTTGAGAGATATATTCAGACTATATATTCGGTTTTAGCCTGCATGCCCATTTACTCAAACTTGTATTGCTTTGATTAGCGCTCTTGTATGCCCAGACTAGATCACTTGGGGTGTTATTGGATATTTCAGACAATCATTTCCTTCTGTGTTATATCATGACAAAGAGATTATAGTATTTGTTTTCTTCCGCTTTTGTTTATATCATATCTTGAAATGGGAAGTGGTTCGCCTACTCGTGAGAGTATGTAAGTGCCACCACGATTCTTGAAAAGGGGTCGTGACAGTTTATAAGACTGTGGTTCATTACCACTCGATGTATTTCTATAGCCACCAACAATTCTAGATCTTTTTCTTTTCTCTCTATCTCGGTTCTGATAATTTTATTGTAAGAATACTGTGAGATTATGGCACTTGAGTTGATATTGATATGCAGGGAGCGGAGTAGCTCGCCTGTAATATGATTGAGACCTGATAAACGAGTCTTGGGCTCTAGTCAGATTTGAGTATAGAATCAGGCTTACTAGGAGCAGTATATGGACTTCGTGGGTCCCCCATGGGTGTACGAATCATAATTAAACCTTGACGTACTGTATACCGGGTTGAAAAAGGTACCTTACATATGCATTGCATTCATATCATACATATTTATGCCATTTCATAGAGAAATTGTGATGAACCGTGTAATGAGAGATTATGAACATCGTGGTTGGATTCAAAATTTGAATGGTTTATTCATGATATTGATATCTGATATATTGCTGAACTCTTTGAACATCATGTTGACTATGTGACTTACTCGGGTAATTGAATTATTAACATAGGATTATTTGGTGTCAACTTGGTATTTATCTCTGATTATCTATCTTCCATCATTATCATCATATGATGTCTATGGGGATACGTTTTGTACTCATGCTACACTTGTTGCATTCTTTTTGGATGCAGATTCAATACCTTCCACCTGCACAGGACCACGTAGTTGTGTCACAGCTGTGATCCTCGGTATACAGGGTGAGGAATATCCTTCCAGCATGACCTTGGATATTCTATCTCTACTTAATGTCTTTTATTCGTATTTGAGAGATATATTCAGGCTATGTATTCGGTTTTAGACTTCATGTCCATTTACTCAAACTTTCATTGCTTTGATTAGCGCTCTTGTATGCCCCGACTATATCACTTGGGGTGTTATTGGATATTTCAGACTAGCATTTCATTCTGTGTTATATCATGACAAAGATATTATAGTATTTGTTTTCCTCCGCTTTTGTTTATGTCATATCTAGAAATGGGAAGTGGTTCGCCTACTCGTGAGAGTATGTAGGTGCCACCACGATTCTTGAAAAGGGGTCGTGACAGCTTATAAGACTGTGGTTCATTACCGCTCGATGTATTTCTATAGCCACCAACTATTCTAGCTCTTTTTCTTTTTTCTCTATCTCGGTTTTGATCAATTTGCTGTAAGAATACTGTGAGATTATGGCACTTCAGTTGATATTGATATGCAGGGAGTGGAGTTGCTCGCCTGTAATATGATTGAGACCTGATAAACGAGTCTTGGGCTCTAGTCAGATTTGAGTGTAGAATTCCGGCTTACTAGGAGCAGTATATGGACTTCGTGAGTCCCCCATGGTTGTATGAATCATAATTAAACCTTGACGTACTGTATACCGGGTTGAAAAAGGTACCTTACATATGGATTGCATTCATATCATACATATATATGCCATTTCATAGAGAAATTGTGATGAACTGTGTAATGAGAGATTATGAACATCATGGTTGGATTCTAAATTTGGATGGTTTATTCATGATATTGATATCTGATATATTGTTGAACTCTTTGAACATCATGTTGACTATGTGACTTACTCGGGTTATTGAATTATTAACAAAGGATTATTTGGTGTCAACTTGGTATTTATTTCTGATTATCTATCTTCCATCATTATCATCATATGATGACTATGGGGATACATTGTGTACTCATGCTACACTTGTTGCATTCTTTTTGGATGCAGATTCAATACCTTCCACCTCCACAGGACCACGTAGCTGTGTCACAGCTATGATCCTCAGTATACAGGGTAAGGAATATCATTCCAGCTTGACCTTGGATACTCTATCTCTACTTAATGTCTTTTATTCATATTTGAGAGACATATTCAGGCTATGTATTCGGTATTTGCCTGCATGCCCATTTACTCAGATTTGTATTGCTTTGATTAGCGCTCTTGTATGTCCAGACTAGATCACTTGGGGTGTTATTAGATGTTTCAGACAATCATTTCCTTCTGTGTTATATCATGAGTAAAAGATTATAGTATTTTTTTTCTTCCGCTTTTATTTATATCATATCTTGATATGGGAAGTGGTTCGCCTTCTGGTGAGAGTATATAGGTGCCACCACGATTCTTGAAAAGGGTTCGTGACCGTTTATAAAACTGTGGTTCATTACCGCTCAATGTATTTCGTATCCACCAACTCTCTAGCTCTTTTTCTTTTCTCTCTATCTCGGTTCGATCGATTTCTTTGTAAGAATACTATGAGATTATGGCACTTGAGTTGATATTGATATGCGGGGGTGCGGATTTGCTACTTTGTAATATGATTGAGACTCGATAAATGAGTCTTGGGCTCTAGTCGATTTGTGTGTAGAATTCGGCCGACTAGGAGCAATATATGGACTTCGTGGGTCCCCCATGGTGTACGAATCATAATAAAACCTTGAAATACGGGTTGAGAAAGATACCTTACATATGTATTGCATTCATATCATACATATATATGCCATTTCATTGAGGAATTGTGATGAGCTGTGTAATGAGTTATTGACATCATGGTTGGATTCTAAATTTGGATGGTTTATACATAATATTGATATCGATATATTGTTGAACTCTTTGAACATCATGTTAACTATGTGACTTACTCGGGTTATTGAATTGTTAGCATACGATTATTTGGTGTCAACTTGGTATTTATCTCTCGATTATCTATAATCCATCATTTTCATCATATGATGTCTACTATGGGGATACGTTGTGTACTCATGCTACACTTGTTGCAATATTTTTGGATGCAGATAAAATATTTTCCAACTCCGTAGGACCACACATAGCGGTGATCCTCGTATAGAGGGTGAGGATGCTCCTTCTAGCATGACCTTGCTATACTCTATCTCTACTTAATGTCTTTTATTCGCATTTGAGAGACATATTCAGACTATGTATTCAGTTTTAGTCTGCCTGCCAATTTACTTAAACTTGTATTACTTTAATTAGCGCTATTGTATGCCCATACTAGATCACTTAGGGGTGTTATTGGATGTTTCAGACTATCATTTCCTTCGGTGTTATATCAGGAGAAAGAGATTATAGTATTTGTTTTCTTTCGCTATTGTTTATATCAAATCTTGAAATGGGAAGTGGTTCGCCTTCTGGTGAGAGTATGTAGGTGCCACCACGATTCTTGAAATGGGGTCGTGACAACTTATAAGACTGTGGTTCATTACCGCTCGATGTATTTCTGTAGCCACCAACTATTCTAGCTCTTTTTCTTTTCTCTCTATCTCGGTTCTGATCAATTTGCGGTAAGAATACTGTGAGATTAAGGCACTTGAGATTCTATTGATATGCAGGGAGCGGAGTTGCTCGCCTGTAATATGATTGAGACTCGATAAATGAGTCTTGGGCTCTAGTCAGATTTGTGTGTAGAATTTCGGCCGATTGGGAGCAGTATATGGACTTCGTGGGTCCCCCATGGGTGTACGAATCATAATTAAACCTTGACGTATTGTATACGGGTTGAAAAAGGTACCTTACATATGCATTGCATTCATATCATACATATTTATGCCATTTCATAGAGAAATTGTGATGAACTGTGTAATGAGAGATTATGAACATCGTGGTTGGATTCAAAATTTGAATGGTTTATTCATGATATTGATATCTGATATATTGCTGAACTCTTTGAACATCATGTTGACTATGTGACTTACTCGGGTAATTGAATTATTAACATAGGATTATTTGGTGTCAACTTGGTATTTATCTCTGATTATCTATCTTCCATCATTATCATCATATGATGTCTATGGGGATACGTTGTGTACTCATGCTACACTTGTTGCATTCTTTTTGGATGCAGATTCAATACCTTCCACCTGCACAGGACCACGTAGTTGTGTCACAGCTGTGATCCTCGGTATACAGGGTGAGGAATATCCTTCCAGCATGACCTTGGATACTCTATCTCTACTTAATGTCTTTTATTCGTATTTGAGAAACTAATTTAGGCTATTTATTCGATTTTAGCCTCGCATGCCCATTTACTAAATTTGTATTGCGTTGATTAGCTCTTTTGTATGCCCAGACTAGATCTCTTGGGGGTGTTATTAGATATTTCGGACTATCATTTCCTTATGTGTTATCTAATGAGAAAGAGATTATAGTATTTGTTTTCTTCCGCTTTTGTTTATATCATATCTTGAAATGGGAAGTGGTTCGCGTACTCGTGTATGTAGGTGCCACCATGATTCTTGAAAATGGGTCGTGACAGCTTATAAGACTGTGGTTCATTACCGCTCGATGTATTTCTGTAGCCACCAACTACTCTAGCTCTTTTTATTTTGTCTCTATCTCAGTTCTGATCAATTTGCTGTAAGAATACTGTGAGATTATGGCACTTGAGATTCTATTAATATGTAGGGAGAAAAGTTGCTCACCTGTAATATGATTGAGACTCGATAAATGAGGCTTGGGCTCTAGTCAGATTTGTGTGTAGAATTCCGGCCTACTAGGAGCAGTATATGGACTTCGTGGGTCATGGGTGTACGAATCATAATTAAACCTTGACGTACTGTATACCGGCTTGAGAAAGGTTCCTTATATATGCATTGTATTTATATCATACATATTTATGCCATTTCGTAGAGGAATTGTGATGAACTGTGTAATGAGAGATTATGAACATCATGGGTGGATTCTAAATTTGGCTGGTTTATTCATGATATTGATATCTGATATATTGCTGAACTCTTTGAACATCATGTTGACTATGTGACTTACTCGGGTAATTGAATTATTAACATAGGATTATTTGGTGTCAACTTGGTATTTATCTCTGATTATCTATCTTCCATCATTATCATTACATGATGTCTATGGGGATACGTTGTGTACTCATGTTACACTTGTTGCATTCTTTTGGATGCAGATTCAATACCTTCCATCTCTACAGGACCACGTAGTTGTGTCACAGTTGTGATCCTCAGTATACAGGGTGATGAATATCCTTCTAGCATGACCTGCTATACTCTATCTCTACTTAATGTCTTTTATTCGCATTTGAGAGACATATTCAGACTATGTATTCAGTTTTAGTCTGCATGCCAATTTACTTAAACTTGTATTACTTTAATTAGCGCTATTGTATGCCCATACTAGATCACTTAGGGGTGTTATTGGATGTTTCGGACTATCATTTCCTTCGGTGTTATATCAGGAGAAAGAGATTATAGTATTTGTTTTCTTTCGCTATTGTTTATATCAAATCTTGAAATGGGAAGTGGTTCGCCTTCTGGTGAGAGTATGTAGGTGCCACCACGATTCTTGAAATGGGGTCGTGACAACTTATAAGACTGTGGTTCATTACCGCTCGATGTATTTCTGTAGCCACCAACTATTCTAGCTCTTTTTCTTATATCTCTATCTCGGTTCTGATGGATTTGCGGTAAGAATACTATGAGATTAAGGCACTTGAGATTCTATTGATATGCGAGGGAGCGGAGTTGCTCACTGTAATATGATTGAGACTCGATAAATGAGTCTTGGGCTCTAGTCAGATTTGTGTGTAGAATTTCGGCCAATTAGGAGCAGTATATGGACTTCGTGGGTCCCCCATGGGTGTACGAATCATAATTAAACCTTGACATATAGGTTGAGAAAGATACCTTACATATGTATTGCATTCATATCATACATATATATGACATTTCATTGAGGAATTGTGATGAACTGTGTAATGAGTGATTATGAACATCATGGTTGGATTCTAAATTTGGATGGTTTATACATGATATTGATATCGATATATTGTTGAACTCGATATACTTTGACCTCGGGTTATTGAATTGTTAGTATACGATTATTTGGTGTCAACTTAGTATTTATCTCTGATTATCTATCTTTCATCATTATCATCATATGATGTCTATGGGGATACGTTGTGTACTCAAGCTACACTTGTTGCATTCTTTTTGAATGCAGATTCAATACCTTCCACCTCCATATGACTGCGTAGCTGTGTCACAGCTGTGATCCTCAGTATACAGGGTGAGGAATATCCTTCCAGCATGACCTTGGATACTCTATCTCTACGTAATGTCTTTAACTCGAATTTGAGAGATATATTCAGACTATATATTCGGTTTTAGCCTGCATGCCCATTTACTCAAACTTGTATTGCTTTGATTAGCGCTCTTGTATGCCCAGACTAGATCACTTGGGGTGTTATTGGATATTTCAGACAATCATTTCCTTCTGTGTTATATCATGACAAAGAGATTATAGTATTTGTTTTCTTCCGCTTTTGTTTATATCATATCTTGAAATGGGAAGTGGTTCGCCTACTCGTGAGAGTATGTAAGTGCCACCACGATTCTTGAAAAGGGGTCGTGACAGTTTATAAGACTGTGGTTCATTACCACTCGATGTATTTCTATAGCCACCAACAATTCTAGCTCTTTTTCTTTTCTCTCTATCTCGGTTCTGATAATTTTACTGTAAGAATACTGTGAGATTATGGCACTTGAGTTGATATTGATATGCAGGGAGCGGAGTAGCTCGTCTGTAATATGATTGAGACCTGATAAACGAGTCTTGGGCTCTAGTCAGATTTGAGTATAGAATCGGCTTACTAGGAGCAAGTATATGGACTTCGTGGGTCCCCCATGGGTGTACGAATCATAATTAAACCTTGACGTACTGTATACCGGGTTGAAAAAGGTACCTTACATATGCATTGCATTCATATCATACATATTTATGCCATTTCATAGAGAAATTGTGATGAACCGTGTAATGAGAGATTATGAACATCGTGGTTGGATTCAAAATTTGAATGGTTTATTCATGATATTGATATCCGATATTTTGAACTCTTTGAACATCATGTTGACTATGTGACTTACTCGGGTAATTGAATTATTAACATAGGATTATTTGGTGTCAACTTGGTATTTATCTCTGATTATCTATCTTCCATCATTATCATCATATGATGTCTATGGGGATACGTTTTGTACTCATGCTACACTTGTTGCATTCTTTTTGGATGCAGATTCAATACCTTCCACCTGCACAGGACCACGTAGTTGTGTCACACAATTTGTGATCCTCGGTATACAGGGTGAGGAATATCCTTCCAGCATGACCTTGGATATTCTATCTCTACTTAATGTCTTTTATTCGTATTTGAGAGATATATTCAGGCTATGTATTCGGTTTTAGACTTCATGTCCATTTACTCAAACTTTCATTGCTTTGATTAGCGCTCTTGTATGCCCCGACTATATCACTTGGGGTGTTATTGGATATTTCAGACTAGCATTTCATTCTGTGTTATATCATGACAAAGATATTATAGTATTTGTTTTCCTCCGCTTTTGTTTATGTCATATCTAGAAATGGGAAGTGGTTCGCCTACTCGTGAGAGTATGTAGGTGCCACCACGATTCTTGAAAACGGGTCGTGACTGCTTATAAGACTGTGGTTCATTACCGCTCGATGTATTTCTATAGCCACCAATTATTCTATCTCTTTTTCTTTTCTCTCTATCTCGGTTCTGATCAATTTGCTGTAAGAATACTATGAGATTATGGCACTTGAGTTGATATTGATATGCAGGGAGCGGAGTTACTCGCCTGTAATATGAATGAGACTCGATAAATGAGTCTTGGGCTCTAGTCAGATTTGTGTGTAGAATTTCGGCCGATTAGGAGCAGTATATGGACTTCGTGGGTCCCCCATGGGTGTACGAATCATAATTAAACCTTGACGTACCGTATACCGGGTTGAAAAAGGTACCTTACATATGCATTGCATTCATATCATACATATTTATGCCATTTCATAGAGAAAATGTGATGAACTGTGTAATGAGAGATTATGAACATCGTGGTTGGATTCTAAATTTGAATGGTTTATTCATGATATTTATATCTGATATATTGCTGAACTCTTTGAACATCATGTTGACTATGTGACTTACTCGGGTAATTGAATTAATAACATAGGATTATTTGGTGTCAACTTGGTATTTATCTCTGATTATCTATCTTCCATCATTATCATCATATGATGTCTATGGGGATACGTTGTGTACTCACGCTACACTTGTTGCATTCTTTTTGGATGCAGATTCAATACCTTCCACCTCCACAGGACCACGTAGTTGTGTCACAGCTGTGATCCTCGGTATACAGGGTGAGGAATATCCTTCCAGCATGACCTTGGATACTCTATCTCTACTTAATGTCTTTTATTCGTATTTGAGAAAGTTATTTAGGCTATTTATTCGGTTTTAGCCTGCATGCCCATTTACTCAGATTTGTATTGCGTTGATTAGCTCTTTTGTATGCCCAGACTAGATCTCTTGGGGGTGTTATTAGATATTTCGGACTATCATTTCCTTATGTGTTATCTAATGAGAAAGAGATTATAGTATTTGTTTTCTTCCGCTTTTGTTTATATCATATCTTGAAATGGGAAGTGGTTCGCGTACTCGTGTATGTAGGTGCCACCACGATTCTTGATAAGGGGTCGTGACAGCTTATAAGACTATGGTTCATTACCGCTCGATGTATTTATGTAGCTACCAACTACTCTTGCTCTTTTTCTTTTCTCTCTATCTCTGTTCTGATCAATTTGCTGTAAGAATACTGTGAGATTAATTCACTTGAGATTCTATTGATATGCAGGGAGCAGAGTTTCTATTCTTTCTACTAGCCCTCTGGGCCTCTGATGCTTCATCTTTAATTGGGACATTGTGCTAAAAACTCAGCAATGTGCTTCTTCATGTCATCTTACCAATATATATGTATAACTATGATATCATGGTATATCTTCATTGAAACAAGATGAATAGAATAGGGGAACTAATGTACCCCCACCACAATCTTGCCATGTAAGCCAACTATATATAGGGCACTCAATCAACTTCTACATCATAGAACTCCGTCTCCCTTAAGCTTAAACATTGGTTTCTCTTGCCTTGAAACTTTCTCTTTCAATATCACTAACTCGGGATCATCATATTGTTGTTCCTTTACCTCTATTACAAGGCACAATTTTGTTACATTCTGAATCATAACTTTGCCATCATCGGGGTCCGTTAATCGAACTCTCAATCCTGCTTAATGGTGGAGCTCTTTAGCTAACTTACTCTCTTCTTGACCTCTAGGTAACCCAAGCTACCCATAGATCTCATCTTATGTTTCCCTAAAAGCTGTCACTTTATTCTGATGAACTTCCTCTTTAAGTTAAATAGGACAGAATCTGTATATTTCTACTCTTCCACTTTTACCACTAAAGGGTGATACAACTGAGTTCTAAATAGTAACTCTACTATTATCTTAGTCCAATAGTCAAACCATTAAACTAGCTGGCTAACGCAACTCTATATTCTTGCTTTTCTACCACTTTAGTGGGATACTATTATGTAGTATTCTAAATTCTAAATCGTCTAACTTACGAGGAGGACCATACTCAACTATATCATTTGGAATCATCTTTACTTAATTTTCAATCCCAAGGACTGTTACTCGTATGCCTCTGTACTATCGCGACTCATCCCCGAGGATACTCTTCCTATTAATAGGAGAACTCATCCCATATTCATCTATTGTTGCTTGAATATATACTGAAGGGGTTCTTATAGCTATAAAAGATGTCACGCCATATCTCAAATGTGTGCTCAATTGTTGCCAACCCTAAGTCATGGGTCCGTAATTCTCCTTGGCTTTCCCAATCACTCTTAAGCGTAAAGGATCTCATTTCCTCATTCATTCTAAATATGCGCATTATGAATGCGTTAACTTATCTCAGTCTACACTAACCTGGAGTTCTTTATACACATAGCCTCATGTATTATTCTGGATTTTGATTTTGTTCTTTACTGAACCAGCATAACTAATAATTAGTTGTTAACGTATTTCCTTATTGGATACATACCCATATTCTGAAGGGATTGATGTTATTGGTCAACTTTTCGTAACCCACACTTTAAACCACTATACTAAAAGTAATTTATCCTCCATTGTCTCTTAGCCAACATCTTTTATCAAGGTACTTTTAGAATGAAACTTCTTATTCATATTAAGCTGCAATCTTATTATTATATATCCTTGTAAGATCTTAGGCGCTCTTAAACTTCCCACAATTATTCTCAATCACTTCTACTTCCATCCTTACTCTGATAGTATCAGATTGTATACACAACCTTTAAATGATTACATTAATTCTAGGCCTTCATACCCCTTTTAACTTCTGCACTATTGTACACTGGGTATTATTAGTCATTACTCCTTTCTGATATACCTTCTGAGAGTTACAATCATTTACTTGCAAAATTGAAATTCTAGGTGCAAGGACCATTCTATAATGTATAATTTTGTATCATCTGATGGATCATATTGCCTCTTGACAATCTCGTCCTAGGCCTTACATAAATCATCTCCCAATTTTGAACTTGACTTACCTTTCATTCATGGTTCTGAATAACCCCTCTTGGGCTTATACACTTCTGTCTTTGTTTATACTTCATGTTATTCTTTTCTAAGCCTCATACGTCTGGTTTTTCTTACCGTCACTTAAATCCTCTAGCTAGGAGGTTGCTACTATTCTTTTCTTAGCATTTATACTTACATATCATTGCACAGTTATAACACATTCGCAGAATCTGGATAAACATAATCTTATTTGTCTTGAAACTCTTTATTGCAACCCTTCTCATTTTGTTTCGATACTTTATCGTACTATCTCCCCTATTGGGAGGATGGCCACACCTTGCGCTCAAGGACTTCATTTTTGAAAAGCCATATTCTTACATCAACCCCTTTCGCAATTCTACGAACTTTAATAACTTACAATTTTACTTAGAAAAATTCCCTCTTACCGAGACTACTGAATCATTTACATGGATAGAATGCCACATGTTCATAATTGACACACTCGATCTCGATAAATTTCATCCTCAAATCAAGACGCTAGTCTTAGGGGGCTTCTTTCTTAACCACATTCAAAAATCATTCTTCTTCAATTCATTCTCTTACTGTGTAATCATTTATCTTACAATTTTCACAACACCCACTTTTACAACAATCCTTCAGGTTTCTAACTCATATTTAGTTTAGCTTAGGGTACTTCCCAATATTAATACTTTCTGATTCAGGGAGCTAAATCATCCAGTTGATATATGTTGTTGACATTGTCAATTTAAATCTTATAATAGAGACTTAGTCTCATAAGCATACACTTCTTTATAACTCATCATTGCTTGCTCTTTCCTTTTTCTCTACCTACAAACTTTGTCCATTACCATACTTTATCTTACGACTCCCCGATAGTTTCTCATATTTACTCGTGTGCCCCTACTTATCTTTCTAGCAACCTCTTGCTAATATCATCGCTTCTTATCTTATTCTGGATGATTTCAATGAAACATTCTTTCACTTTTAACTCCTCCCTCTTCGATCGGCCTTACTCTTTGGGCACTCAATACCATTTCTTTACTTTAGACATGAGCCTTGCTAAGGGGAATACTCATCTTGTATACAAAGGTTTTGATACTTAGCTCCCAGATCTTCAAGGTTCTCAGGAAGTCATACTCAACTAACAATTCCCGAGTATATTATTTATATATCCTTTAAAGAGGCACTATCAATATATTCGTAGTACTCTTCTGTATTGCCATTCTATTCTAACGACTTGTCCAATGCTAAGTATTATTTTAACCCTTACCATATCCCAAATTCTCACTTCTTTTTACGACTATGTCTATCGATATTTGTAAATCATGAGCTAGAGTAAATATTACTCACTGTAATTCTACCACTGTTGAAAGTGGGATAACAACGCTTATATCATTCTATCTGAATGCCAACCACTTTACAATCTTCTATATTTAGGTACTTTATACCTCTTTCACTTTACTTCGTTTGCATTCTAAAGCTCGCAATTTAACTTTCTAGGATTGCATTACTTTTTCTATGTACGGGTTACACCATCTAAGCAAAAACTTTATTTTATTTGAAGAAAAGGCCATTACACTGTCTATGCTAAAGATAAGGCAAAGACCATTACATCATTTATGATGAAGACTTTATTTTTTCCAATGGGAAGACCATTACATCATCTAAGTTGAAGACTTTTACTTTTGTCTAATGCAAAGACCATTACACCATCTAAGTAGAAGACTTCTACTTTTGTTTGAGGCAAATACCGTTATTCCGTAAAAGTCAGAGACTTTATTTTATCTAATGCAAAGCCATTATGTCGTTTGAGCGAAAGACTTTTACTTCAGTCGGATGTAAAGACCATTACACCGTCTAAGCCAAAGACTTAATTTTGTTTGAAGCAAAGACCATTAGACCATCTAAGCTGAAGATTTTTTTAGACAGATACCATTACACCATCTAAGTTGAAGACTTTATTTTGTCCAATGCGAAGACCAATATACCGTCTAAACCAAAGACTTTTACTTTTGTCCCTGGCAAAGATCATTACATCGTCTAAGCCAAAGACATTATTTTTTAAGACCAAAACCATTACACCATCGATGCTAAAGATTCTTTATTTGTTCAAGGCGAAAACCATTACACCGTATGAGTCAAAGGCGTCGCATCATCCAAGACAAATATTTTACACCGTCCAAGGAAAAGACTTTACATGGTATGTGACAAAGACTTTACACCATCTTTTAAGGACCAAGGTGCAAAGGTACTAAAAATTTTCAACTTAAGGCTTGAAATTTTGATTAACCTGTAAGGATAAATCTGTGGGAAGGCTAGCATAAAGTGCAAATAGACTAAAATTGTCCATCTTAAGGCATGAAAATGTAGAGAACCTTTTAGGAATAAATCTGTGAAAGGGTCAGCTTAAGGTGCAAAGGGACTAAATTTGTCTACCTTAAGATATGTAAATTTATAGATTCTTTTAAGAATAAATCCATGAAAGGGTCAGTTTAAGGTGCAAAGTGACTAAATATTTTCCACCTTAAGACATGAAAATTTAGAGATCTCCTTACAGATAAATCCGTGAAAGGGCCTCATCTTGAAGACTTGGTGTATTTGATGACTTGAATATTTAGCAAACTTTGAAGACTTTATCTTGCAAATGTGTTTAGTCTGCGACTTCGAATTGAAAAGCTGAAAGATTTGGATACTTTAACTTGCAGACGTAGTGGATTTGGAACTATAACTGGAGGAGTGGCGGCCTTGATGTCACACCCCAAGTCCAGAGGGACGTGGCTAGCACCCGGTGGCTTACTTGCTTGAGCGTACCCTTTTGTAACTCTTAACGTGCATAAAATCATACTTGGATGACAAGGCTATAATCAAGTCTACTTGAAGACAATCTAGCCTACCATCTGCAAGGGGGCTTAGCCCAAAATATGTATACATACACCGGCCGTCAATGCCACCATAGATTTTACAACTCATCACTACAAAAGGTAAAAAACCAAGGCGAACAAGTCCATCATGTGTAATCAATATACAACATCAAGGCGTACAAGGCAACACTATGCATACTAGACATACACAAGACACATCTAGAAGCCTATATACAGTGGCAATTGTACTGTGGTTGGGATAGGGCTCTGGCCTACCCATCATCTTTGCATACATATCAATACTCTGGACTTGGTAACTCCAAATAACATTGAGCTTATCAAACAAGTGTAACTCGGCATCTCTTACCGAGGAGGTCTGTTTATCTGCCTCTCAAGACATATACGCATAAAATGCAACGTCCCTAGCTAAAGGGACATTAGTACAAATATAATGTACTAGTATGTAAGGCAACTGAATAACTGAAATCTTAAACCAAACTATTAAGAATAACAGCTAAACATATCTGGGAGATAAGAGAAGATATAAGGATATATTTATCTGTTCCCAACTCACACTATATAATAATATTAACAATGTACCAGGATTTGTCGAGGCTCTATGGATAAATATGACGTACCAAGCCTTAATGAGTCTTTGTGGGAAAGTATAATGTATCAAGCCTTAATAAGGTTTTGTGGGAATATCATAAGTCATAGCGGGCCACTGGGGGCTTTGTGGTATACACAACGCACCAGGCTGTAGCGAGACTTTGTGGGATAAATGTAACGTATCAGGCTATCTATACGCTATGTGGGAATGCAACAAAGTGCCAAACAACCGAGTATATCTCGGGATCTAAATAAGTTGTCATCAACCATGGACTATGTCAGCAGTATCTACATACACTCATCTAGTGAGGAAATAACCACTAAGGCAAAAAGTACTCCCAATAAGGGACAAACAATAGCATATGTATGATGTTTCAATAAGAGACATGAGCTCGTTATGAATACTCCGTGTACAACTCGTATGAGTACCATTTCAGGTATAAAATCATGCCATAAAAAAGAAAGGATAAACATTACATACCTTTCATTGATGTAATTGTCAACAAGATGTACACAAGTTGTATAGCACCTCAATCTACACAAACGATAATAACATTATCGTCAAGCCAACAGAAAGCTAGTAAACAATACATCGAGTGACAAGCTCAACTCTTAATTTATAACTCAATACTCTTCTTTTCTCTTTGTATCCTCAAGATTCATTTAAATAACATCTTCCATAAGCTATATGATTTCCATGATTTTCCATCTATGCTAACCTCAAGAACACCTCTCAAAATAGTCCACAACATATCATAACTCCTACATGATTTTCCAACCGTTTATTGTATGGTCTAGGTCATATAACTTAGATACAACATAGATCTACTCAAGAACATGAAGGAACAAGAGGATCTTACCTTAAATCATTAGCTACAACAAGGACGAAATGACCCAACAAGAATGAAGCACCGCTTAAATAGGAAGTTAGAAACTTCCACCGCCTTACTTGGCTCATTGAGCGAAGCCCAGGGCAAGGAACATCTCTCTTTGGAGATCGCTCAATGAACTCCTTCATTGCCTACCCGACAGTCTACGAAGTCTGGCAAAAATGTAAATATATCTCTACTCCGACTCGTAAAACCTCAATTTCATGGATGGATCACCCCATAACTCTTAGTAGATTGAGATAAAATGTATGTTATATCTATCCCAAATTTCAACAAAGTTATGAACAGAACTTGCGATGACCTTTGCCAACTTTTATTTTACAACTTGCGTGACTTCAAATATTAACATACAATAATTGTAAAATTTAAATACCTCAAAACAAGACATTTTTAGTATATTAAGCTCTCCTATTCTTACCCCAAAAGTATGGGCTATTACAATCCATTTTTCTATGGCGAACTTCGTCAAAGAGTATTTTCTTTGATTCGTTTAACCCGAACTCTTGAAAAACATACTTAATAATTGTTTAAATTCATTTTCATCCAAATATGGGATCCTATCCTCACCAGACTTTCATTACTTCAATCACGACGCATACTAGCGTGAAAATAACGGGTGTAACATTTGAATACTTCAAATTACAATTTTGAAAACCTGCTAAGTCATTACAATTGTCCCATTTGATAAGCCCACTTTTAATGGAGATTGTCTCCCTATTGATCGATCAATACTTAGTAAAGATATAAATTTCAGTGAAAGGATGACTATAAATATGATTTTCATGTGCCTGGTCAGGCATATTCTATTTGATCAAACTTCACTCGAATAACACTTGTGGTGATATAATTTTTTTTTGAACTTATGAGACTGAACTTAAAATAAAACTCTAAGCTGTCTATGTACCTTGGTGAAGAGACATTAATTTTTTTATATAAATAGTACATAATTTTTTTTTATCCCTTGATTCTTCTTTCCCAATTTTCTCTATGATTTAAGGGTCGTTAGTAGCGTATTTCTTGAACATAGAATGATTTGGATCTTCTTGCCATGTATTTGATCCCTAAGAACGTCGGGTCAACACTTCAAGTTGATCTTGAGGAAGAATGTCCTAGTTCGCTTCAACTATGAGAAAGGCGATAGTTGATGCTTTGATGTCTTTGTGAATATCCCAGGAGTTTATAGGATATTCAGGATGCTCTTTTAAGAAAATATGTGCCCCATTTTATAAGGTGATCTAGGATTTAGGGTGTCGAGCCTCCAAGAAATTCTAATGGACATTGGTCTTGTTTTGTAGAAACTCGGCTTAAATAGGGTAAATTTTTATGTCTAAAATGCCCATTACTTTAAGTCTTGTCGGAGTGTAGGATTGATGAAAGTTAAAGATGAGATTTGAAGTAGCCCACAAAATGGAGCTTTCATTTGGGGTTTTGTGACTTTGACGAGGAACTATTTGGAATAAGAGATTTGTCCATATAGATTTTCCTCATTAAGAGATTTAGTCCCACTAGGCGTGCCAATTTTATAGACTATAATATTTGAGTCGAGAAAATAAAAATAAGGTAGGAAAATATCACAACAATTGTAGTTTTTATTTCAATGTAGTGAGTGTTACAATCTCTATGAATCCTCTTCTTTTTTTTAAAAAATATATTCAAGGACTTTTGAGCTTGATCTTGACTTGTACTTGAATTCAAGATCTTGAAGCTTGATCTTGAATCTGGTGGTCTTTATCTTGACTTTTATTTGACTTCAAGAGCCTGAAGCTTGATCTTGAATCCTCGTGTTGATCTTTAGAACTTGTAGAGACATACTTGACTGCTTGAATCTTGTAGCTTGTAGAGAAATATGCGGTGTTTGATCCACGAGCTCTCTCTAGCTTCTCGTTAGAATTCTGATGTCTTTTCTGAATTATGAGGACCCCTACTTGTAGTTGTAGGATAGAAGGGTTGTGATAAGTATGAACTCTTTTCGATAAATCAAATTTAAGTTGACATGGCAGCATTTGATTGGTCGGACTATGTCACTTGTACACATGGCGCATTTTCATTGGCCTTTAATTTTACTAGATATACTATGTCATTTTGACATATGTCATGATCTTATAGGCTATTTTATTTGAATTGGCGTGTCACGTCATTTGACGTGTGGCACCAAACTAAGCCTCCAGGATGATGAAAAGTGGGGTCGTTATTTATACCCCAAATCAGTGAACTAGCGCAAAAAAACCATTTAGGCTGAGTTAAAATATACAAGGTCTTAATCATGCTATATTGCTAATATTTAAAGGACATTTAAAGCAAACAGGATATTCAGTTATAAGAATAATCAAAACTATCACTTAAGATGGCATTTCAGACAAGGGACTATCTAAGCTAGGCCAAATATGCATGATTGTACCCAAATGAATAGCATACAATGAACACAAAGAGCTCAAAGGGGCTTATATAATCATAACTTAGGTTGTTCTAAGCATGATAATTCTTTAAATTAGACATGGCATAGCTGATCATGATTTTTACAAGGGTCCTAAATCGATAAGTTATCCTTTCACAACAAGATAGGTCCAAAATACATTAAACTAAGTACAAGGTCTTGATAGAGACAGACATGTTCTAACACTACTCTCAAACCATCCAAGAAAAAATATAGGTAGGTCTTAGAGTATACAATCAGACATACACAAAAGGGTTGTAGCTTTGCCACTACTTATTTATGAACTTATCTAATTGAGTATCTGGACACAAATACATATTGAGGGCTGATCTATACATGATTTCAGAGAAGAATTCAAACCACATCATACTAATTGTGCTATCCAACATTGTCTAGCTCAGTATTCAGCCACCAATTCTCAAATTTGAAATAGGATTTACTATGTTCCCAAGAACCACACAAGAGGGCAGTTGGTACATGATCAAAGGTCAGTCTTTGAAGTGTAGTTTGCTTCATGTTACTGAATTGATCATTCCATTCAGTTGAGCACAAAATCCTGTCTATTCTGGATGCTGTATTGTGAGTATCTTCTCTGAACCAAGTGAAAGTTCCTCCTTCTAAGTTCCATGTCATCAATAAAATATGAGAATTCTACCATAGCTGAGGATCTCCCCAGACAGTTCCTCTTCTCAGAGGCAAACCTGCAAACATTAAAATCACCATAAACAGCCCATAGGCCCTCCATCAGTCCTCTGACTGCTCCAAGTTCCTCCCAGACATTCCTCATTTCCTTCTTGCAATTTGGAGCATAGACTCGTGATATGTGGCAGTTAAAATTCTGCAACAAAGCCTCAAATTTACAAGTTAAAGTGTATGGACCTATTTGAAATACTTCCCCTTCCATACTCTGGAATCCCAAAGTATAAGAATCCCTCCTCTAGTACCACTGACTTCTAAGCATGCATATTTCACCCATCTTCCACCCCAAATTTGTTTAATAAGATCATGAAAACCCCCCTCTAATTTTGATTCCTGGAAACATATAATATCAGCTTTCCATTGATCTAGAAGGCTTTTAATCAACCTTCTTTTCCCCAAATCATTCGATCCCCTAACATTCCATGACACAAGTCTGAGTCTCAAGACTCAATCTGTGTATTTCCTTTCCCCTTATTTCTGTTCGCACTACTTTTGAATTTCACATCAAAAGTAATTAAATTCTTCAGTTCTTGTATGCCTTTGGGCCTGGTTTTTTTGATCACCGAGGTTGGTTCCATTTTCCTTGCTTGTCGACACGCATCTATCTGCATAAGGAGCTCAGTAGCTTCTTTTTCATGACCTTTGAAATCAATGCCAAAAATTGGTTATCAAGTTCTTCAGTAAACCGCTCTACACCAATTAATTAACTCTACACTGCTTGCTGTCGACTCAAAAGCTTCTTTTTTCTGTGAGTTTTTGCCACAGTGGCATCTTCACTCTTTTCTTTTGTCTTCATCATATATTTTGATCAATCATACCGTTTCGTGTTTACCAAGTGGCTGAAGAGTAAAAATTTCCTGGTGAATTTCCAGGCTTTCTTAGGATTAAGTTTTAGTCCTATGGCAAACTTCTGAACGGTAATATTGGATACACTTCGCATATTTTGTGTCTCTCTGTGTGAACAGCATCTTGAAGCAGCTGTAATTAGAACTGATGAAACTCCCTACTATCTGTGGACACTTGTCTTTGACCCTTCCCTTGAACATTTTCTGCTTCGGCTCCCGTATAGGAAGGAATTTCTCTAGGTATATGGAGAGGGCAGGGGAAAGAAGTAGCTGAAACCTATGTTGCTCGGACTCTTCAAATGCCAAGTGCGTGTCGGATTCTTCAAAAGTAGTACATTTTTAGGAGGATCCGACACGGGTGCGGCATCATTTTTGGAGAGTCCGAATAACATAGGCTGAAACTAAGTGATTTCCTATGTTCAGACTTTTACTTAGAACTACTGTTGGTGTATGGATATATGCTAATATTCTGGATTCACTAACTGACCATTTATCCAACTTAGGTTTAGGGTCAAGTTGTTGGCTCTGAATTGGGTGCATTAGAAGAGGCATTTGTTGAATCTAAGCTTTTTTATTATTATTTTATGCTACAGTTCTTGGAAAAGAGGGATTGCATGCATGCAGTTAGCAGGCTAAATAACACCCTGGTTAGTTGAGAATTGGCAATTTTTGATGAAAATAGATTAGAATTGGTATTCTAGGAGCATTACTTAGAATTCCCCAGCGATAACCCTCCTTCAAGTAATATGATTAAGCAAGAAGTAACTGCTTTTGGTCCTCAGACAAGTAGGAGTTTTTAAGAATTGAGAAATACATAGAAGTCAATTAAGATATATGAAACTTCAAATAAATCCGAATCTTTTAGATTGTGCCAAGTAAATATGAATCTAGAAACACAAATAGCTTAATATATATTACAGTGGCTTATGAGAGTAGACAGATCTAAGACATGAGTTAAGCAGCCAAAGACAATAACAGGTGCTTCAAATAACCGATGAAAATAAAGGTGCTTCAAAGTGTTGCCAGTGCATTCAAGTTCAGTGATAAAATCTAGGATTTAAGCATTAAGCCATCGTTGTGTTATCCAACATGCTCCTATCTAAGTTATTTCATGCATTAGCTTAAGCTCTGAGAGACTTCATGTCTTTTATTTACTTAATTATGTCTTCAACACGCCCCTTCACTTGCAAGTCTAATTCTTTTTTTTTTCATAACAAGGCTTGTGGGAATTCTTTTTGATAATGGCAGACAGTGAGACTCGAACCCAGGACCTCTGCTTGTTCTGATACCATGTTAAAGTGTGTGACCATCTCATCTAAAAGTTCAAGTTGTTAGAGAGAGCACTGTTAAATATACACAATGTACACACAATATACATGTGTATATTGTGTATATTAAAGTCTCGGATTTGGTCCCAAAAATAGCTCTCGGTTTTGGTTGTTTATGTAAAGTAATTTATGGTAAATATTTAGTATCCTAGTTTAGGTAATATTGTAATATAATTAGTAGTGTATTACCATAAATGTATAGAATAAGGTTTTTAGAATAGAATAGGAATATGATTCTCATATTTTGTAACTTGTATATATAGCCTTTCAAGTAATGAAAATAATCAAGGGGATTATTTATTTCATGCTATCAAGAGATTAGGTCTAAACAAATTTTTTCTCTCCCAAATTTTGTGCCATTCTCGGCCGACCCCCCCCCCCCCTCGGATTTCTCTTCCAAAATTTGTCTTCCGCTCTCAAAATCTCTCTTACTATTCCCAAATTTCCCCTCTTTCTTTGTTCTTTCAATATGTCTAAGAACAATTATCATCCTGCCCTCATGGTTTCTAACGTCAAGAACAATATCCCTATTGTGCTTGAAATGGAAAACGTCCAATATGTGACGTGGGCAGAATTGTTTAAAATTCACGCTATCTCCCATCAAGTTATCCATCACATAATTTCTCCCGCTACACCTCTTACCGCGGAGGATCTTCAGTTATGGATTACTCTCGATGCTACCGTTCTCCAGTGGATCTATTCCACTATTTCGGTTGACCTTTTATTGACGATTATTGAGCCAGATACCACGGCTATGGCTACCTGGAATAGATTGCGTGCCATATTCCAAGATAACCAACATTCACGTGCCATCACACTCGAGCAGGAATTCTCTCTAGTTCGCATGGAAGAATTTCCAAACGTATCTGCCTATTGCAAGAAACTCAAGGAGTTGGCGGATCAACTCCGTAATGTTGGCGCACCTGTAACTAATAATCGTCTGGTTCTACAACTGGTTGTCGGTCTTTCCGAGGCCTATAATGGCATTGGAACTCTCCTTCGTCAAAGAAACCCTCTTCCCGCCTTTTATCAAGCCCGCTCCATCCTTACTTTGGAAGAAGCCGGTTTGACTAAAAAGGCGGCTACCGGAGCAAGTCCAGTCGTCATGATGGCGTCCTCCCCAAGTTCTTCAAGTTTTGTTGACAATTCAGGCCAAAACCATACTCATGGTGGCGGCAAAAATAATCATAAGAATAATAACAAAAACCGCGGGGCAAACGCGGAAGTTCCGGTGGTGATTCCGGTGGTCAGCAAGCAGGCAGTGGGCCCCGTCCAGTGAACAGTGGCCCACCACCCCTCTGGTCCCAACAGTGTTGCTGGGGAAGTGGGTCGTGGGCCAGCAGCCCCTATTTTCCAGCAAATCCCGGCAGCCAGTGGGCTGACTAGCCTTTCAGGCCCAACTATCAGTAGTGGCGGCCCACCGCCGCCGCGGTGGCCCGGCCGGCGCCGGTTCCAGCAGCTACGGCCCAGTTCAGTCCCGTCCTGGAATAATTGGGCCCCGACCTCTGCAAGCCCACCATGCAGCAGGCCCCACTCAGACCGATATCGAGGACGCTATGCACACATTGGGTTTGACTCAACCGGACCCAAATTGGTATATGGACACCGGTGCCACTACCTACATGAGTTTCGACTCAGGTACTCTCTTATCTTATTCCAATTTGAGCAACCCTCGGGGTATAATTATTGGTAATGGCAACTCTATTCCAATTCAGGGTTATGGTCAGAAAACGTTGTCTCCTCCCAATCCACCCCTTATCTTGAAAAATACTTTACATGCCCCCAAATTGATTAAAAACTTAGTGTATGTCCAAAAGTTCACCACTGACATTTCCATTTCTGTTGAATTTGATCCGTTTGGTTTCTCTGTGAAGGATTTCAAGACGGGGAGTCATCTCATGAGGTGTGATAGTAGGGGGGATCTGTATCCTATCATGCCCGGTTTCAGTCCATCGAGTCAAGCTTTGCCATCAGCCTATGCAACCATTTCTCCTTCCTTGTGGCATACTCGCCTTGGTCATCCGGGATCCTCTATTTTATCAGTTTTAGATAAAAATAGTTTTATTTCGTGTAAGGGTACGAGTCGTACTCCAATTTGTCAATCTTGTTCGTTAGGAAAAATTATTAAGTTGCCATTTGTAGACTCAAATTCTCATACTTCAATGCCTTTTGATATTATTCATAGCGACCTATGGACGTCTCCTGTTCTTAGTTCGTTGGGTCATCGATATTATGTTCTTTTTTTAGATGATTATTCTAAATTTTTGTGGACGTTTCCAATTGCGAATAAATCACAATTGTTTTTAGTCTTCATAAAATTTAGAGCGTTCATTCGTACCCAATTCGAAAGAGAAATAAAAAATATTCAATGTGATAATGGGAAAGAGTATGATAATAGGGAGTTTCGGGAGTTCTGTGCTAATAATGGGATCAATTTTCGTTTTTCGTGTCCTCATACATCTTCACAAAATGGGAAAGCCGAATGCAAAATTCATTCCATAAATAACATTATCCGAACTCTCTTAATTCATGCTTCCATACCCCCATATTTTTGGCATCATGCTCTACAAATGGCCACATATCTCCTTAACATAATTTCGTCCAAAGGTCTGACATATTCTTCCCCCCTCCAAATTTTATATAATAAGAACCCGTCTTATTATCATCTTCGGGTCTTTGGGTGCTTGTGTTATCCGTTATTCCCATCCACCACAATTAACAAACTTCAGGCTCGGTCTACTTCGTGTGTGTTTTTGGGTTATCCGTCTAATCATCGTGGTTACAAATGCTTTGATTTATCCTCCAAGAAAATCATCATTAATCGTCATGTCATTTTTGATGAAACTCAATTTCCATTTACTAAAGTCCATACTCTCGAGCCTAGTTCGTATAATATTTTGGATGATGGTATATCTCTGTATATTACTCATCATTTTTCGGACATGTCCCACACCCAAAATCCTCCAGCGGGCCCACTGCCCGCTGGACCCACTGTTTTGTCGCAGTTTCAAGTAGCTAGAACTGTTCCAGCGATTGGGCCAGTCCAGCCCAATTCTGGAACTATTCCAGTTTCAGCCCCAAATTGCCGATGTGGGCCTGCTGGCCAGTCCGTCCCGAGCTCAGCAAATTCCCAAAATTCACTCAATCCTTCCTTGAGTCATAGACCGGTCACTCGAAGTCAGTAGGGTATTTTTACACCTAAAAGACATTTTAATTTACATTCTGATGTCTCTAAATCCCCCTTGCCCCGTAATCCTGTGTCCGCATTAAATGACCCAAATTGGAAAATTGCTATGACTGATGAATATAATGCTCTTATTGATAATAAGACGTGGGAGTTGGTGCCCCGTCTATCTGGTATTAATGTTATCAGGTCTATGTGGATTTTTGCTCATAAGAAAAATTTAGATGGGTCGTTTGCTCGACATAAAACGCGGCTTGTGGGTGATGGTAAGACTCAGCAGGTTGGGATAGATTGTGGGGAGACGTTTAGTCCGGTGGTCAAGCCGGCTACTATTCGCACTGTGCTTAGCTTGGCTCTTTCAAAGAGATGGCCTATTCATCAGTTGGATATCAAGAATGCTTTCCTACATGGTGATCTCAAGGAAACAGTCTATATGCATCAGCCGTTGGGATTCCGGGATCCCAAACGTCCTCATCATGTCTGTTTATTGAAGAAGTCCTTTTATGCGCTTAAGCAGTCTCCACGGGCCTGGTATACGAGGTTTGCTGACTTTGTTTCGACTATTGGGTTCACTCATAGCAGGTTAGATAATTCCCTGTTCATCTACCGTCGTGGTTCGTCCTTGGCCTACATTCTGTTGTATGTGGATGATATCATTTTGACTGCCTCTTCCGATGCCTTACGCCAGTCTATCATGGCCATGCTCAGCTCTGAGTTTGCTATGAAAGACTTAGGGCCCTTCAGTTACTTTTTGGGGATTGCCGTCAAGCGTCATTCAAATGGTTTGTTTTTGTCTCAAAGAAAGTATGCGGCTGAGATCATCGAGAGGGCTGGGATGTCATCCTGTAAGTCCACTTCCACTCCAGTTGATACTAAGCCCAAACTTGGTACCGCGGCCGGCGTCCCTTACGAGGATCCGACCCGCTATCGCAGTCTTGCAGGGGCTCTTCAGTATCTTACCTTTACCAGACCAGATGTTATGTATGTTGTTCAGTAGGTGTGTTTATTCATGCATGATCCCAATGTTGAGCACATGAATGCAATCAAACGCATCATCCGGTATATTCAGGGTACACTGGACTATGGTTTGTATTTGTATCATTTATCGACATCCATACTTGTCTCATACACTGATGCAGATTGGGGTGGTTGTCCAGACACCAGACGGTCTACGTCTGGCTACTGTATGTTCCTTGGCAGCAACTTGGTCTACTAGTCTGCGAAGCGTCAGGCGACTCTATCCCGCTCAAGTGCCGAGGCTGAATATCGAGGGGTAGCCAATGTGGTCTCAGAATTATGTTGGTTATGTAATTTTCTTTTAGAGCTTCATTGTCCGATTCAAAAGGCAACCTTGGTTTATTGCGATAATATTAGTGCCATTTACCTTTCAGGTAATCCGGTTCAGCACCAACGCACTAAACATATCGAAATGGACATTCACTTTGTCCGTGAAAAGGTTGCTCGGGGTCACGTTCGCGTATGCCATGTCCCGTCTAGATATCAAATTGCAGAAATCTTTACAAAGGGTCTTCCCTCGGTCCTTTTTGAAGATTTTAGGGACAGTCTCAGCGTTCGAAGACCGCCCGCTATGACTGCGGGGGTGTGTTAAATATACACAATATACATGTGTATATTAAAGTCTCGGATTTGGTCCCAAAAATAGCTCTCGCATTTGGGTGTTTATGTAAAGTAATTTATAGTAAATATTTAGTATCCTAGTTTAGGTAATATTGTAATATAATTAGTAGTGTATTACCATAATTAGTGTATTACCATAAATGTATAGAATAAGGTTTTTAGAATAGAATAGGAATATGATTCTCATATTTTGTAACTTGTATATATAGCCTTTCAAGTAATGAAAATAATCTAGGGGATTATTTCTTTCAAGCACCTCTTTTGTTTACTTAATAAAGTCTTCAATGAGATTGTCACAAGATTCTTTTGTTTTGTATCTAGTGTTTCTGGGTGTCCCCGACTAGATTCTTGTTGCATATAAATAGATTCCTTGATGCTCAATAAAAGGTCCATATCTTGAATGTGTTCTGCTAACTAACTATTCCCTTCTATTTCTAGGGAGGACTTCCGCAAGGAATCCCAGGAGCAAAATCCAGACGCCAAGTCAATGCGAGATGTACGTCTCTTGAACCTAGATTCGGTTTAGTATATTTCCTTGGTTTTTACTAGTTTGGAGTTTTTGTGGCATTTTTCTCTTATTTTTCAGTGATGTTTTGCATTTCTATCATGCTGCAGATTGGGAAATCTTGTGGAGAGAAATGGAAAACAATGACATATGTGGTTTGTGCTTCTGAGCTAGCTTTTTCATGCTTTGTCTCATCTAGTTTGCTCTCATTTGTCTATCAGTGCATTAATTTTCAAGGTTAATCTTCCTAATACAATACACAATAAGCAAGCATTCTGAGGATGGTCCGTAAAGGGTTCCCTATCCTTTATTACATGCATGATCATGCCTTATTTTGCGTTGATGTACGTGTATCAAAGGGTTGTTATATGGGTATGGACACTTCGTATGAATTCTTCAAAATGAACTAACTATGAGTAGTAAAAAATAGCACATTACCATGCTGTACACTCGGACACAACTCATATCGGGAAGGTACCCTTAAGCCCGTTCATGTAACATAGGCTAATACTAGGTTAGACCCATTCATTAAAATTGGCCTCCATTTGGTGTTTTGTCTCCACATATTTTCTGTAGTACTTCAACCTACATCAAGGTATTATAACTATGGTTAATGCCATGGAGGACTCAAAACACATTTCTAAGCTAGTAGCTCTTTTACGGAAAATCGGGCAGCACTTCCCCTACATTCCCTTACTTTCCCAAATTCAAAACAGCACCAAATAACTATATACAAATATCAATAACAAATCCCATCCATTCAGCCCCTCAACAACGTAAGAAAAATTCAAACAATTCAAAAAATAGTATAATGAGCGGCAGGCTTGGCTTACAACATCATACCACACTCCTCCCTCATTCTAAGACATGGAACTCTATCAAAAATACATGTATAAGTTCCCACCGCTATAAATCAGTAAGGAAATAGCTAAAAATCAGCTTCATACGTATCCCAACATGGAACAACAACCAACAAGCTACAAGCTCGATTCTAACTAGGAAACAACAAGTTTCCACCTTCTCTTTTCTTCCAAATCCAACAACAAAACATTAAAAACACAAGAACAATGTTAATAACATTATACTCAAGCTACTCCATAAATTTTCAGCCAAAAACATAGCTCAAAAACTCCTAAAAACAGTCCATACGCCAAAAGCACCTCAGCTTACAACTTTCAAACTTTATTTCACAAGTTCTTAATCAAACAACACTTCAAAGACTTTATTAAACTCTTATACATGAAGAAGAGGGTGAGTCTTACCTTAGATGTATGAAAAACAGACCCCTTAACCTTACTTCATCTTACCTCAATCTCACCACCACAAGAGATGAATAAGCTTCCTCTTACACTTCTATGATCTCCAAGGGATAAACCACTTTGATTTATTGTGGAACTTTACTTAGATGATAGGGAGATGTCATGGGAGTATTTGGGAGATGCATAGGATCCTTAAATGGTGATAAATGAGGTCCCAAAGACGTTTCATCGTTTTAAATACAAAAGGATAAGTGTCCACCGCCTAAGTGGGTCCCTTAGAGAGCTGCTTGCAGCGTTATATTAAAACACACATAACTGTTTGTACAGAGCTCCAATTGAGGAACGGTGTGTTTTTTTAGAAAGTAGACTCACTGAAATTGAATATACATAGTTTATGAGCCCCATAAATCTTTATACACTAGAAGATAAACACCCAGAAAGTTGGGCCAAAATCTTGTCCAGAATTCTGCCTACTTTTTCCCGAGTTTGGACGAACTTAATTTCTTCTATTCGTTTAGCCCTGAATTCTTATGAGACTTACTTAAAAATTATTTTAAAACCTTCCTTACACTTGTAGAGGTATAATAACACCTTAGAGTCACGTCACCTTAACTGATTTATAATTTCAAAGATGATCTCATTTCCGAGCTTATGTCAACTTACTCATGATGAAACTTAGCATGTAAAAATACGGGATGTAACATCCTTCTCCCCTTAGAAACATTCATCCTCGAATGTAGGGGTATACATGAGGGAACTAACTCTTATCAACTTTTCTGAGAATTTTGACAGTCTCCTCTGTAATACTATCCCAAACCTGCACGCCGCCCAAAAAATACAATATATTTACCTCACATGGCCAAAATCAATCAACAACAACTTTTGACTTCACACAACCCTAAACTATATTAAAACATCACAAAGTTGTAGCTTACATCATATACATACGTCGATATCTCTGATTTATGCTGGATGTTTTGAACTCAAAGATCCTTTAATTATAAAACACTTCCGTAATATATATACATAAAAGACTAGATGCATAGACTCCAATTCGGAGGAACTCTAACTCATAGACCACTTGGCCTATTTCTCGAACAATTATGTACGACCCAATGTACCTTTGGGCTAAGCTTGTCTTTCTTACAAAATCTCATTATTGACGACATCCTTGAGATGACCAAATTATTTAAAAAAAATCTAGATCTTGGCGTCGAACATTTATAAGTAAAGTCTGGCGACTCTAGGTTGATTTTTTCTACAGCCTGGTGGACCAAAACAGGTCTAAGTAACTCTAATCCTCCTACGTCGAATTAATCGATAGGATATCTACACTCTCAGCCATACAAGGACTTATAAGGACTATCATGATACTGGAATGATAACTGCTGATATATGAAAACTCAATGAGGGGTAAATGATCATACCAATTATCTTTGAAATCTAGTATACATGTCAGCATATCTTCGAGCGTCTGAATCTTCTGGCTATCTGTCTAGGGTGAAAAATACACCAGGGCTCTCTCATATACCCAAACCTCTCTGGAAGGATACCTAGAAGTTTAATTTAAACATAGCTCCTCTATCTAAAATAGTGACATTAGAATGTCAAGAAGTCACACAGTCTCCTTAATATACAACTTTGCACAATCTTGGACCATGTGAATGGCTCTGTCTTGCAAGAAATGGGTCTACTTTTTATGTCTATCGACCATCACTCATATGGAGTCATATTTTTAATAAGAGTGGGGTAAACCCATACTAAACTTTATATTAACCACCTCTCATTCTCAAGTCAAGATCTCTATTCTTTGTACTGGGCCTTTGATGCTCTAACTTTACTTTCTAGCAGTTGGGACATTGTGCCACCAAGTTGGCAATGCCCTTTTTCATGTAATCCTCCCCATATATATGTATATCCCTGATATAATGGTATATCTTTGTCAAACTAAGACGAGTAGAATAGAGGGACTAATGTTCCTCCGCCACATTCTTGCCCCGTAGACCAGCTATATCTGGGCCACACAATCAACTTTTATAGCGGGAAACTGTGTCTCCCTTAAGCTCAAACATTGGCTTCTTTTGCCATAGAACTTCCTCTTTCAATATCACTAACTCCAGATCCTCGTATTATTGTTTTTTACCTCTTGTTACGTTCTGAATCCTAACTCTGCCCTTATCAGAGTCCATTAATCTAACTCCCAAGCAAAACTCTTTGTCTAACTTACTCTCTTCTCGGTCTCAAGGTCACCTTATTCTGCTAAATTTTCTCTTTAAACTATATAAGGACAGAATTTGCATACTGCTACTCTTTCAATTTTACCACTAAGGGTAGTAGTTCCGAATGGTAACTTTGTTGTTATCTTAGTTCAATGCTTCTTTACCACTTTCATGGGATACACTTACGTTATAATGTAGGTTCTGAGTCATTTCCCTCTCGAGGAGGGCCATACTCAACTATATCATCTTAGCTCATCTTTACTTATATCTCAATCTCAAGGACTTTTTTAAGAGGACTCATGTATCTCTGTACTATCATGGCTCCCTCTAGCAGACACTTTTATTATTAATGTGGAAAATTCATTCCACGTTAAGCTATTTGTTCTTGAAGATAAACTGGAGGTTCTGATAGTTACAAAAGATGTCACGCCATATCTCAAATGTGTGCTTACTATTGTCAACCCAAAGTCATGGGTCAAAAAATTTCTTTGGCTTTCGCAACCGTTCATAGCATAGATAATCTCATTTCCTTGTTCATTCTGAATATGCGCATTACATATGCATCAACTCACCTCGGTCTCCACTATCCTGGAGTTCTTACATACATAGCCTCAAGTATTATTTTGCATTATGATTTAATTCTTTATTCAACCAGCGTAGTTAATAATAAGTTATTGACGTACTTTCTTATTGGATACATATCCATATTTTGAGGGAATGGTCGTTATTGGTCAAAAAAAAATCTTGTAACCCACACTTTAAACCACTATACTCGAAGTAAATTCTCCTCTCTCGTCTCGTAGCTAACATCTGTTATCAATATACTTTAACACTGAAACTTCTCATTCATATTAAGCTCCAAGATCATTATTATATATCCTTGTAGGATTAGGCAGTCTTAAACTACCCATAATTATTCTTAATCACTTTCACTTCCATCCTTATTCTAATAACAACAATTCTATACACAACCTTTAAATACTTGCATTATTCCTAGGCATCATGCCCTTTTTAACTTCTGAACTAGTGTACACTCTATCTTTATGATCATTACTTCTGTCTAAAATAGATACTGAGGGTGACGATCATTTACTTGTGAAATTAAAATTCTTAGCACAAGAGCCATTCTGTAATGTATACCTACTATATCGTCTAAAGGCTCATCTGGCCTCTTGACCTACCTTTCATTCATTAGTTATGAATAACCCTTCTTTGGTCTATACATTTCTATTTGTTTATACTTTATACTATTCTTCCCTAATCCTCATATAATGGATGCTCTTACTGTCGATTAGAACTTCTAGCCAGGAGGTTGCTACTATTACTTCCTTAACATTCATACTTGCATACCATTCTATATTCATAACGCATTCGTAGATTCTAGATAACTCGGTCTTATTCATCTTGAAAATCTTTATTGTAACCCTTCTCACTTACTCAATCACAAGATCAACATGTGATTTTGTTTCAATATTTTTATAGTACTACCTCCCCTTTGGGAGGATGTCCAAACTTGTGATCAAGAATTTTATTCCAGAGAAGTTATATCATTACCTCAATATCTTTCGCAATTCTGTAAACCCTACTAACTTATAACTTGTCTTAGAACATGCCTCTCTTATCAAAGAAAACTAAATCGCTTGAATGGATAGAATGCCCCGTATTCACAGCTGATGTGCTCGATTTCATAAAATATCATCCTTTACTCAAGACATTCGTCTTAGGGGGACTCTATTTTTCATAACCTTCAAAGGTTGGTCTTCTGTAGTTAAGTCCCTTACTGCCTAATTGCTTACCTTGCGATTTCTGCAATACTTGTTGTTATAATAACTCTCAAGTTTCTAACACATTTTTTTTCTAGTTAGGCTTAGGGTACTTTCCAATATCGATACTTCATGATTCAGGGAGCTAAATCATCTGATTCATATATTGTGTTGATGTCTGTCAATTCAATGTCGTAATGGAGACTTAGTCTCATAACATATTCCTCTCAGAACTCAGTATTTACTTCATTTTTCCCTTTCTTTTACTAAGTTACGAACTTGTCGCAGTACCATACTTGATCTTACGACTCCCTGGTTGATTCTCATATCTACTCGTGTGCCCTACTTATCTTTTTGACAATCTTTTGCTAATCTCATTGCTTCTTATCTTATTCTGGATAACTCCAATGAAACATTCTTTAACTTTGAACTTTTTCCTCTTCGACTAGCCTTATTCTCTAGGCACCTA
Source organism: Anisodus tanguticus (assembly GCA_034509755.1). NCBI lineage: Eukaryota > Viridiplantae > Streptophyta > Magnoliopsida > Solanales > Solanaceae > Anisodus > Anisodus tanguticus. The sequence continues at coordinate 14,080,020 of CM067548.1, read as the reverse complement.
ATGTTCATTCTTTACTTCAAATATGAGCTTTACTAAGGGGAATATTGCCTCGTGTACAAATATTTCAATACTTGGCCCCCCAACCTTCAAGATTCTAGAGGAGTCATATCCGACTAATTGTTCTCTATTACATCGTGTATATATATATCCTCCAAAGAGATAATATCGACATATTCATACTATTCTTTCGTACCGCCATTCAGTTATGACAATATGTCCAACACTAAGGATTACACCAACCCTTACTAGATCCCGAGATCTCACTTCTTTCTAAAACTATGTCTATTGACGTCTGTAAATCATGAGCCGGAGTAGATACTACTCACTGTAATTATACCACTGCTGGAAGTGGGATAACCAAGCTTATGTCATTCTTTCTGAATGCCACCCATTTTACAACCTTTTCTATTCAGACACGTGTACCTCTTTAGCTTTACTTTCTTTGTATTCTAAAACTCGCACTTTACCCTTTCAGGCTTTCATTACCTTCTCTATATACAAATGTGACAAATGCTCATGCTTTGAAAATTTTGCGTAATACTCGCACCTTTAGTGCATATATGGATCTTTCATTTACTTTCTACAAGTATTGGATTGAAATCGAGTTCCTATGACTCAACTTTTTTGCACGATCTGGAATTAGAAAGAAGGGTAACCAATCCTAAATTCCCTGTAGCCTCCTATTTATAAATGTGGTGCACAACACATCCATAAACAAGACTCTACTAGACACAACTTGTAGACTTCTAAAGACACAACCTGCTCTGAGACCAAGTTTGTCATAACCCAAACCGGAGAGCCATGATGGGCATCGGGCCTTACTTGTCGAGCACCACTAGATATTCACTACATAATCGTAAATAAGCATGGGACATCATGAGGTAACCTGCTAACTTATAAAAATAATAAGCTGAAAAGGTGCAAGACCGACATGGCATATATGTATATACATAGATGATGGACATGACCGTATGAGCCGACAAACCTACCATAGATGACTATACAACAGAAACATAGGCCGAGAAGGCCACATAATGTCCGACTACATCATAATAGTCTACAAGCCTTTACCGGAGTACGTGACTTCATAAGGTCAGGATAGGGCCCTTCCATACCCATATGCATATCAAAAATATTGTACTAAGACTAGACTGCAACTTTCGAACAAGTAGAGTGGTCCAATACGAGCTTAATTGGCAACCTACTGGTGCGGTCCGTTGCTCTGTCTACCTGAACATACGACATGAAACGCATCGTCCCCCAGGCAAAAGGGACGTCAGTACGAATAATGTACCGAGTATGTAAGGCATGAAGAATAGCATAATAGAGGCATGAAGGTAACCTAAGACAAAAAGTAACCAACATGTACAGAATGCCTCTGAGGTCCATAATAAGCCTAAGTATTGTAAATGTGCGTACATAATGCCTGGTCATACATATACATATGAGTATATAATGCCATCAAGTCTCTGTGGGCATAATCATCATCATATACCAGGTGATCAGGTGGTGGTGCATATATAACACCATAACCTTTCCCATACCCCATATACATATCATATATCATAGCATATCTAACGCATATGAGGTCATGGTGTATACATATATATCATGCATGAATGATACTAAGATACTCTGAGTCTATCGGAGAAAGTCAAGAACATTAGCCTCTAACAAATCTAAGAGTGGAGCCATTATGGATATTGATCATTTACGTTCGTTTCATTCTGATCATGCCAAAAGAAGGAAGAGTAACCTTAACATACCTTTGATTATAATGACTCCACATACTGCATGTAGTATTTCAACCTACATCAAGGTATTAGAACTATAGTTAATTCCATGGAAGGACTCAAATTCAAAACAACACCAAACAACGATATTAACAATATCAATAAATAATATTAACAATATCAATAACACTAATTCCAAAAATTCAAACAATAGTACAATGATTGGCCGACTCGGCTTACAATATCATACCACACTCCTCCCTCCTTCTAAGACATGGAACTCTATCAACAATAAATGTATAAGTTCCCGCCGCAATAAATATGTAAGGACATAGCTAAAAATCAGCTTCATACGCAGCCCAACATGGCACAACAACCAACAAGCTGCAAGCTAGGTTCTAACGAGGAAACCACAAGTCTCCACCTTCTCTTTTCTTCCAAATCCAGCAACACAACCTCAACAACACAAGAACAATGTTAATAAAATCATACTCAAGCCACTCTATAAATTTTCAGCCAAAAACATAGCTCACAAACCCCTCAAAATAGTCCGTACGCCACAAGCACCTCCACCTTAGATACACGAAAAATAGCCCCTATTATCCTTACTTCATCTTGAAGTAACCTTAATCTCAACACCACAAGAGATGAATAAGCTTCCTCTTACACTTCTATGATCTCCAAGGGATAAACCACTTTGATTTCTTGTGGAACTTTACTTAGATGATAGGGAGATATCTTGGGTGTATTTGGGAGATGCTTAGGATCTGAAATTCTGAGAAATGAGGTCCCAAATACGTTCCACCATTTTAAATACAAAAAAGGATAAGTGTCCACCGCCTAAGTGGGTCCCTTAGAGAGCTGCTTGCAGCGTTATCGTAAAACACGCATAACTGTTTGCACGGAGCTCCGATTGACGAACGGTTTGTTGAGTTAGAAAGTAGACTCTATGAACTTGAATATACATAGATTATGAGGCCCATAAATCCTTATATAATAGAAAATATACACCGAGAAAGTTGGGACAAAATCCTGTCCAGAATTCTGACTACCTTTTCCCGAGTTTGGACGAACTTAATTTCTTCTATTCGTTTAGCCCTGAATTCTTATGAGACTTACTTAAAACTTATTTTAAAACCTTCCTTACACTTGTAGAGGTATCTTAACACCTCAGTGTCACGTTCACCTTAACTCATTTATAATTTCAAAGATGATCTCATTTCCGAGCTTATGTCAACTTACTCATGACGCAACTTAGCATGTAAAATTACGGGATGTAATATGAATTTAAACATTTAAGTTCTTCATAACAATATAAATGACACACACCTCCATTAACACCTTGAGTCTTATCAAATGACACTAAAGAAAGATCAAGAGACTTATCAATTTTATATATATCAAGCAAGGGTCTGGTGTCACACTCATTCAAATGATCAACTACAATTACATCATTCCTAATAAGAGGTTCATTAATCACATCAAAAAATTCCTCGACTAGTGGATAAACATTACACTCAAGCTGATCACATGATATTATATTTTAATTCAAATCAAAAGTGTCAACACTAGGTGGACACAAATCTATCATGCAAGAAGAATCAAATCGGTCATCAAAAGGATCAACTAATGTAGGAGCACTTTAAAAATTGACATTATCATTAAATGATAAAGAATCATTAAAGTCACACAAAGATAAGCTATTACTCACACTAAAATCACTAACTTGTTCAATCAAAGAATTAGAAGTGTTGAGTTTTGTCATTGTACCTTCAAGTTCATATTAAGAATCTTATTTACCTTGATCTCCTAATTGTTAGCTCATTTGACCAAGTGGGAAGGTGGTCTTGGCCTCCATTCTCTATTCCAAGCATGAGAGTTCTTCACGTGAAGACTCCTTTAGAAGTTTATTTTCATGGGTACCTACAAAAGCTTCTTCACAACAAGATGAAGAAGTAGAAACGTTAGTTTGATTGTGTGGAAACTCCCTCACATCACACCACACTTCCTCTCCTTTTTCCACTTATGAGTTTCCACTTTACACTCTCTTACTCCTCTCTATCTTTTGTCCCTCAAGGGGTACTCTAATCTCCCCTTCTTGTGGCATCTCACAAGAGGCACTTTCTTTCCTTTCATTTGGATTCTTCTTTTGGGAAGTGGTTTTAGTCTTATATCCCTTTTCATGTGGTCCGAGGTAATGGCCCCGCAAGTCCTCCTTAAATGCATCCCAAGTCTCTATCTCATAGCGCTCTCAATAGTAGGAAAACTTCTTTTGAAAGATTCCACGAGCCAATTTCACCTTCTTTCCTTGTGAATAGTTGTAGCTGGCAAAGATTCCATCCATGATGAATTCCCATTTCTCGTATTCTTCTCCACTAGATTTATTCAACAAGGTAGTCCATTTCACATTAGGGTTTTGCACTTTTACTTTCGTGATTGGTGGTGTGGTATTTGGTGGAGTAGGATGGTTCATTCGATGAAGGGTTCCAGGTGATAGAGTGGGTGAAGGGCCATGACGCACTCCACTTTTGTTACTATGATAAGAAGTTATAGGAGTTAAAGATGATTTCCTACTCCTTTCTTCAATACACCCCATTCTAGCATCCAAAACACTCATCCGACCTTCAAATCAAGAAGAGAAGGCGGATAATATGTTCATCATTTCAAGCAAAGTTGGTTTCCCGATGGGAACTTGTGTTTCTTCGCCTTGATTCGCCATTAGTACCTATTTGAGAAACTCAAAAAAGCAAGAAAATATGTTATGTTAGTTAAAAAAAACTCACAAACACTCAAGTATGCGCACCTTTTGAATGCCTCACTAGTTGCTTCGGCTAATGGTTGTATGTTTGTGATTTCGGTTGAGTCGCAAGGTCTCTTTTACTTTTCAAGGTCAAGAGTAGATTCTTGTAGACTTGATGAAAATGACAACTCAATTTAACTGACGCACTTGAATCAAGAAAGTATCGACGAAGTTTTAAAACGAAAACGAAGTGGAAATCAAGAATTAATTAACAAATAAGTAGGATTAATTACTATTTGTTACATTAATTCAAAGAGTTAAAGTAAAAAATTAGGATAAGAAATTAAACAGGAAGAATTTTGGTGCAATTTTGGTTAGAGCCTTTTTGAGGCTATAGCACAGAAAAAGCACTAAAGGCAATTTTTGACAACTCTTTGAATCTGTGCCACGCGCTGACAGGGCGCGTCGACTGACATGGAAGAATACTAGTCGCTGATGCGGTGCGGTGCGCTGGCGCATGTGTGGCACTGACATGACTGATGATGTGGCATGTTGATATGGCATCGACGTGGCACTGCCAACTCAGTTGGGCTGCTGATGTGGTAGTGATGGTGTGACAGTGATGACATGGAAATTTTAGAATTTTTTTGCTCTAATTCTAAAAATTGGCTGATTTGTGGGGCCCCACCAAACATATAACTTTCTTTTTTTGGCCCAACAAACACCTATGACAATTTGACTTCAACTTTTTGGATCAAACACACCTTTTTGGGTCTTCTTCCTTATGAAGACTTTAAGATCTTCAAGAACAACAAGAACTTTAAATTCCCAACCCACTTCAAATAAACTCCAAATTCGCCTAAATTTTAGATCTAAGCTCTCTTTCACTAGTAGAACACAACCCAATATAATTTTCCAGCCCCACTTTTATCATCTTCAACAAAACCCACCTTCAAGCTCCAAAAATGGTGGAATCTTCAAAACTATTCCAAATAGATTGAAACGTGATATATAGACTCAAAAAACACTAGGTAACAAGAATCTAGTGTCAAAATAATAAAATAAACAAAAAATTTTGTGGTTTTGATTTTCAGAGTTTTTGACTATTTTTTTTGGAATTTCAAATTTAACTATTTTTTAAAAAATAAAAATTGTAGTAATAACCACCGAGACTAGATTTTTAAAAACAAATCTATAACTAAGCTCTGATACCAATTGATTCAATAAAAGATAGGGAAACAAAGAAACTAACTATGAATTCAAAAAAAGATAAGAAAATTAAAGGATATATAAGTTGGCACAAAGAAAAAATACCAAATGGAAACCAAGGTTCTATATAACCAAGACCTCCAATTGAGTAATCACAAGCACCAAACTTCTTAAGGTGACCTCAAGGGAAACAAAGTCCCCAAGCAACCAACCTTCTCAACAAAGCATTCAACCAAAAGCTTCAACAAGCTCTCATCTCTCAAAAGAGTATCAAAATATCTCAATTAATAAAAATAATATCTCCCTAAGAAAATGTTTAAGTCTACTACTTACACTAAGGAAATGAGGAAGACAAGTTACCTATTACAATTATACTCTTAATGAAGTAAGGGCCTTGTTTGGTTGGTCCTTCTTGGAAATGAAAACTGAACAAGGCTTGCATTTAAGTATTAGCCTCCTTGCATGTATAACCATCTTCGTCACTCTTCTCCATTCCGTCCTCCCATGCAATCTTCCATACTTAGGATCCCCGGATGGAGCCAAGGCAAGCACTCAGTTTCCCATCTTCATGTATAACCCTTTTGGTTCTTGGAGTTCATCGATTTGGATTGCATCATAGGCAATGTAAAGCCTCCTATTCTCATATGACTACCTCCATTCCCCCAACAAACGCATACATACCACTTTGGTTAGGATACGATTTAGGATAAGATGATGAACATGAATAATTTCTAAAAGATCTCTCATATTGAACGTGTTCAATATCACTATATTCATTTACACACCCCACACAAGGCATATGATCACATGAACTATCAATCTCATCATGACATTCAATCCCGTAAAATTCAAAAATAATTGATTCACAAGGAATTCTCCTCACGTTTTCCTCACATTCATGGTGTGTAGCATAGGAACCTTCATCTTCACCATAGTCGTCCTCATACGGTTCTACTACTCCTCTTTCTTTGTCATAAGATCCATGGGAGCCATTGGCCTCATAGTTACTACCGGAGTAGTAGTACTCTTCACCATATTGTTCATAGCCGTATTGACCATCATCGATTTCATAAGATCCATCGTCACCATGGTCATACCATCCATCACTATCATACCCTCCTATGTCATCATCATAAGGATCTGAGGCTATTGATGACATAATTCCTTATAACTCCTATTTTTGTACCTAAAAAATGAGCAAACAAAGTTAGTAGTAAGAGTTTCTCACCAATGCTCGTATTTGCAGTCATTTGTGCTTGGCTAGCACCACTCTATTGTCCTCACCACTCTATTGTCCTCACCACTCTTGCCTTTTTCTCGCTCAATGGGTTGTCCTTAAACTCATCAAGAACCTACAGTCTCAAACCATACCCAAGTATTATCCAAGTATCGGTTCAGAATGAAAGTAATGTGACACCAAGAATGGATAATCAAAGCAAACTGACAAGAGTCAAATAATTCACAACGAAATAAAAGAGAAAAACACGAAAATATTTGGCACCAAAGAAATATGGATACAAGATCTAATTAACTACTAAGTAAGGTCGATTACTAGTGTTAATTAACTAAGAATAAATTAACAGGAACCTGAAGAAACTTAGAAATGAATGTGAAGTGAAACTGGATTGAAGCACAAAAACACAATTCAATTTCGGGTAAATGCAAGTGGAATTAGAGGATACGACTTCACATATGGGTTGTATATGGCATGAAATGCGACCCTACAAAGGGTCTTATGTGGTCGCAAACTCTAAGCATAAAACACATTCATCGTATACAATTTACCCTTTGCTCCACAAACTCGAAAGAGTGAGCTCGAAAAAATGTTGTCGAATGCAATCCACTTACGGCGTTGCAAGTAGAGAATGCAGCCGCAAACTTTGTGCGAATTGTCAGATTTTCAGATTCGTTTTGTGCCTCTAATTTTGTACCAAATCGAACCTTGTACCTTGACTTTCCTCAGCAAATTTCCCATTCTGGAATATTTATTTTGTACCTAAATACCTTCTTGCACTTTTCACATACCATTTTTGGATCAATTGGCACTTTTTTCAAGCTAAGAAGACCCTCAATAACACTTATCAACTCCAAAAATTGAATTCCTCAATTTCTACTTAATTTTTCCTCAAATTGTAGTTATGAACTCCTGAAAATATGGAGAACAAACCCCAATACCCATTGAACTACAATTTTAACCAAATCTCAAATTGCATGTTCTTCAAATCATCAAACTCAACAATGGTGGATTCTTCAATTCAACTCCAAACAACTTGAAATTTCAGATCTAGACTCTTAAAACACTAGGGAATTTGAATCTAGTGTTGAAATTAACAAATAAAAAAAGATGGACACAATTGTTTTTTGAATTTTCACATTTTCAATTTTTTTGATATTTTCAAATTAAGAATTATTCAAACAATTCCTTAGCCAAAGCTCTGATACCAAATGATACGATTCAACTTTGAATAAATGCAGAGTTAAAGAACACTAAGTAAGATAGATTTGATAGAAGAATTAGAGGGGAGAATAGATGAAAGAAAGGAGTATAATCAAGTAATTGATCTCAAATCAAGGTAGAAGAGATTTGAACTCATGCTTGAAATACCAACATGGATACATTCAAGAGAGGTCCAATTGTTGAAGAGATTAAAGGAATAATCCTTTAACTAACCCTATACTAAATCTAGAAAGTACATAACCACTCTCATTCAATATTCATCAAAGTTACATAATAAAATAATAGAAGTACTCTCTCCATCCCAATTTAAGTGTCTTAGTTTGACTTGACATGGAGTTTAAGAAATAAAGGTAAAATTTTGAATCTTGTGGTCTTAAATTAAAGATGTGTGGGGTCTTTTAAATCATGTGGTCTTAAACTTGCCTTGGAATTGGAAAACTTACTAAATATAATAATAAGCACTTTTTGTGACAGAACAAAAAAGAAAGTAAGACACTTAAATTGGGATGGAGGGAATAGTATTTATACTAGTTAGGCTAATAAGACTAATGACTATTACAAAAATACCCTTAATAAAGTAAGGGCCTTGTTTGGTAGTCTTCTTAGGGTTGATGGAGGCATATTGCAAAAATTTCCTCTTTGCATAAATAACCTCTTCCACCAAGCTATCTTCCATATCTTGATTGTGGTTATCTTGGAGTCTACTTCCCAATTGATCATCCAAATGTCATATGCCCTCTTATGTGGACCTTAGGCCCTCCAAAGGCTCTATCTCCATCCTCAAGGGACATGTGGCATGACAATACCCGTTTGAAGCTCCATCACAAATCTTAGTCCTCATAATTTCCCATGAGCTTCCTAAAATTATATCACCTGTCATGCAGCCGGAAAACACAATCAATGCCTCACAGTGCCATACAATATAATACATCATCACATCAGCCTCACATGATCGTCTATCATCAAAATGGGTTGTATAATAAGACATAACACACCTTAATATCTATTGGTTCGTGTCGAGTTGTGCTGTAACATTTCATCTTATACCTCATATTTTTAGATATTACAGCTCACCCACTGGTGTAGCTCCGTTGAAAGGCCTATTTCGCAACTTGGGTTTCACACCAAACTTATAAACAAGGTATCATATATGAAAGTAGAACCAGAATCGGTCAATGCATATATATTATGAGAAAAGAGGAAAGAAACACCATTGATATACCTGTAACAACATCAAGCGTCTCCTGATCTTTCCATATTATTAAAGCGTAATTGCAGTTTTGTCAAATGCTCTACTCCTGCCTCGGCCTCTACCAGCCACTGTCTGAGGCGCACGCTCAATGGGATGTACTGAAGAAGACAAAGCCGCCACTGATCCGGTTGGCTGAGCCATACCACCTCTGCCCCTCATTGGACAATCTCGCATAAAATGACCAGGATCCCCACATCTGTAACATAGATTAGAACCCTGGCAACATCGCCCTAAATGGGCCCGACCTCACTAATCACATCGTAAAGAGGTGGTCTCATCAACCCTAATCCTCTCCGCTGCTGAAAACCCAAAACCGGTGAACTCTAGCCTGGTCTAGAATGAGTAGACTTATCATAATATAGCCCTTCGTCCTAAAGAGGGGCACTAGTTGCAAGACTGGCTAAGTGCTTAGGTTCATCCTAATAACAAGGGTTGGTGTGGAATTAGATTGTTGAAAATGAAAGCGGCTTGTTCTCACTAATAATAAAGAGCAATCCCTCCCCTTATGTTACCTACTTTTACTCATTTATTCGGTATACCTCAATACAAGACAAGCGCAGGAAAGGATAAACAATAAAAACCGAGCTATCGCCCTATCTAAGCAGCTTTCTGGGAGGGTAGCTTTCTGGGAGGGCAGCTTTATCAGACTTCTAAGAGGCCACCAGAGACTACGATATAGACCAGGATCTATCAGCCGCTTGGTGACGGTCAATAAATAGGAAAAATGGCGCTACCTCATCTTCTGACTGGCTAACGGGGAAGACTCTGACTCTGAACTGGCGCTAGCCCCGGGCATAGATTCGGGGGATAAGTCTAGGCAGCTTTCAGTCCTTACTCTCTCCGCTCATTGATTCATCCTCATCTTCTTGAACTATGGCATATTGTCACTAAATGCCAAACACTGCTTCTTTCCTAACTTTCAATTTGTGTGCTTCATCTGTCTCGCCAGGAAAGATAAGCTAGTTTCAGAAGGAGTCAGAAAAGGCAAAGAAGAGCTGATTCTATCATTAGTGGAAAGGAAACTATAGCTATAGTTCTATGGTAAGATAACCTCGAGCGGACCTTAGTAGGCCTTTCCAAAGTCAAATTACTAATTTAAAGAAATTATTGACAGCTTAAACAATTGATTGCCCTTTCTTTGTTTTTTCCCGAGTGAAGTGACTCACACTAAACCCCGCTTCCTTACTTAGGCAGATTCATCTCCTTCCTTTTTTTGAGAGAATCGTGGTAATAAAGGACAAAAGAGCCTATAGCCCAGGTGCCAAAGTCTTCTTTAAAGAAGAAATTCCTCCATCTATTTGATTTTCCTGCCCGTATGGTATCTCCCTCCAAAGCTATATAGAAAGGGGCGATGGGAAGCACCGAAGTGGATACTAGGATGCATCATATCTGGAATAGGTAGCGACTATTTATTAAAAACACAGGACTCTGCTAAGTGGTAACACGATGTATAGAGTCTGACACCTGCCCGGTGCTAGAAGGTCGGAAGGAGAAGTGTTATAAGCTTTGAATGGAAGCCCTAGTAAGCTCTCTTACTGCGATTGATTGGGGAGAGAGTGCTAGTCTAACTGCCGGTATGGGTATGATAATAGATAGAGGATATTCCAGTCTGCGAAAAGAAAGCAGCTTGTTGCTTTTCACTATCATTCTGTTTTTCATCTTCTTTACCATACTTTTCATAGAAGTAGTTGTGCATAATCTTCCAAAATTGAATAATCTCTTCACGGTGTTTATTGTTGAGATCTTTGTAATAGATTTCGAGCCACTTGGCAGAGGGTTGTCTTGACATGGCATTTTTTGCTTTTCACTTTTATCATTAGCTAAATTAAGATTTGATTCGATTCTTCCTCTTCTCTATCAACTAGTAGGGAAGACTGAGAACCCTAAGAAGCAGATACAAGGATCCACTACTGTGACACTTGCTCAAGGAAGACAAAGAAGTCAGAAAGAGAGAGCAGGGCCAATCTACTTCTTCCTCTATTGATTCATGTGCTATATGCTTAACGCAGGGAAGTCAGACTCTATAAATTCCTTTTCACTAGGATTTTTTGTCCTGTCTTATGGGCATGTTCACAAAGGAAAAGGCTCTCCATGGGCAGCGTCTGCTTTGGCTCAAAGCGAATAGGCTGGCAGTCTTGAAGTGAAGAAGAATTCTTTAACTGTTCGGTGTCGGCATCTTTTCCTACTTCTAACTGTTCTCCTAACCAGGCAAGGTAATCGGCTAACCGGGAATTCATCTTCAGAGCTAAGTCCCGATAGCCCAACGAGTCATCTACTTAAAAGGACCCTCCTCGCAGTCCGCCCTTCCTCGAATTATTCGATCATGCAATACTTATTGAATACAAAGAACAAAATGCATTTCGACCCCGTCGTAGTTCTCAATCATTTCGTGGCACCGGGCGTAGCATGGATTCCCCCAGCTTCTTTCTTCGCCGACTCTTGGCAGGAGAGCCCTATATCCCTTCTCCAGGCGTGGAAGAACTAAGTGTTGAACCTGTCTGACCTCTATCCGTGGGTGGGCAGATGAAATGTGTTAACTGGGAGACTTGTGATGAATGATAGGAAGAACGGCGCAGATTTAACCTTTTTATGCTTACTTCCATCATAATCCTCCCGATGTTGCCATTTCTGGTCTTGCATGTTCTAAGCATATGCCTAGATGCGAGAGATATCCATACCCACATTCAAGAAGTCTGTGGTACACTCATTAATCAGATGTGGCCCCAAAATGTTCAAAAGTTGATGCACCTAATCACTCATCTCAGTCACGATCGTAGGAGCATACCTAGCCAATGAATTAAACTGAAGACTATACTCTTGTACGCTCATATTGCCTTGATGAAAAAGTAGAAACCTATCTTGTTTGACATTTCAGAGCTTTACCGGTAATAATGTTGCAAAAAGTCCTGAGAGAAATCTTTCCATACTGCTGGTGGCCCACGCAATCCCCTAGACTGCACCTACATCTCATACCACACAATGGCAATATCTCGTAATCTATAAGAAGCCAATACTACTTACTCGATATCGATAGCATGTATTACTTGCAATGTCCAGTACATCTAATTTTAGAAATTCAACGGGTCTTCATTCGAGTTAGATACCGTAAATAACGGAGGATCAAGATTAATGAAATATGATGAAAGAAAGGGCGTGAACTTAAGCTTCCAAAATGAGCCGCTAGGTTCTTTGATCGGAGTGCCAAAGATTTTCGACCGTCCTAGGGTGACATGCCTTATTATGGAATGGAATATGGAGTGGAGTTGAAGATTGGACGTGAAGATCCAAGAAGGAACATGTTTATTTTCGTCTTTTATGTAGGTCTTGGCCGAGACCACTATCTTTTAGCTTATTTTTAATTCCTATCTTAACTACTAGTTTTCCTTAAGACATAATTAATATATTGTGTAATAGAATAAGGTGACAAGGCCAAGAACCATCTAGAAGAAGAAGCTTCCAAGGACGTAATTCATGACCTAACTAGTTCATGCACTTAGCTACATGGATGACACAAAAGGGTGGCCTAGTAAATATGAAGAGTTGGTCGTTCCCTTTCCCATTCTCGGCCAAACCTAGCTTCCAAAGAGGTAATTCATAAACTAGCTAGTTTATGCACTTATATACATAGATGACATAAAAGGGTGGACTAGAGAAAATGAAGAGTTAGGTACTCCCCCCCCCCCCTCCACCCAATAGGCCAAAATAATTCCGCTTTCCCATTCGGTCGAATGGTACATTGTTTGTGTTTTTCTTGTTGCCTCTTCTAGAAGGTCTAGCATTATTATAAATATGGCATGTAGTTTATGTAAATAGACATTGAAGATTTATGAAATATATTTGAGTTTACTCAAACTTTGCTAAGTTATTCAACTTTTATGTTGCTTATCTTAGTTGGTCCTTTTATGGATCATCGGTCTTTTTGTGGTCCGAACCTCGATCCTTTTGTGAGCCACCTCTTGTCATTTTGTGGTCAAAACCCTCGGTCCAAGTCTAGTTAGAACTTTTGTGATCTAACTGTACCCAAGCCAAGGTTATATCCTGTTACTTGTTTCAAATACATTGAAGGTCTTCTCGGCTTTCATCACCTTGTTCGTACCCGAGTTTGTCTAACAATATCGTGTTTGATCCTTATCCAAATTACCTTATTCCTTTCACCCCAATACACCACAACACTTCACCAACCTCCACCCAAAAGGACATTAACCGAAACCTCCCAAAAACACACGAACATCCCAACCAACTACTCCACCGTCCTTACCGAGTTCCATCATCATACCTTACTGTCCCGATCAGTTTTCTCCACATTTCCACCACCCAACCACCAAATACCTACCACCAACATAACCCGCGCTGTTTTTAGAACATCTCTTCCAAACGCTTCAACCCGAATCCACCTGATGACACCCCCACACCTCCCAAAAAAACACTCACTGCCCAGAACCCTCCAACCTCCACTTTAACCGCATTTTATTGTCCCTCCAGTTCAAACCAAACTATGACCCACCTAACCATAGAATCCCCTCCTTATATACGTCAGTTTGGTATCAGAGCAAGGCGTTCCCATCCCACGCCTTAACGCTATGCCTAGTAGTATAAATATTAAATTTGTTATTTCATAATGTAGCTTTGATGAATTGGGATGACTACTCCAAATGAGTGTTAGTTTATTTTGTAGGATTATTACAGTGTTAATCTAGTGTTAGTGACTGTAATTATGGTGGATTCCATTGTTGGATATAAAACCCTTTTTCATTGATTTTCAATAGAGTTGTTCATTTGTGGATTCAATTGATTCACTCTTTGTTGAATTTCAAATAGTATAGGTTCTCTTAGGTTGATTCAATTGGGAGGGTTTAGATTTCATATATTCAAGTTTACCCATAAATCCAATCTAATTAGGTCTTGCTTCTATCCCTCTATTCTTATCTTCAATTTCATCCATTCTCATATTTGATTTCCTTGTATCTTTCAATTTCGCGTTTCAATTTTTATCAGATGGTGACACAAGTCATGCCTACAAATCGCAGGTCTCTTACAGACTTTGATAGCCCGACGTGTTAGTTACTTTTGCAAATCAAAGGTGTCACTTTTGGACCCTTTGTGTAATAATTTAGCCTAGGACTATAAATAGATAATGTAGGTCATTTTATTCTTTAGTTATTGTTGTATATTGATATTGAATCCTCTTGTGAGAGTTCTTGAGATCTTAGTACCAAGATGTGCTTGGTGAAGCTATGTTGACCCATGTTTAGGAAAATGGGATTGCTTGCAATTCCCTTAAGGTCTTCTTTATAGTTTAGGTGCTTTTGTATGGTTAATTCAATTGAGGTCCTTAATTTCATTGACTTTGAGTTGCTTTTGTAACACCCCATACTTCTCATCATCTCTACAACTAAGTTGAAATCGACGAAGTTACTTGAATATGGAAGAATGAGGTTATTTTCCAAGTGTATGTATTATGTTAAGCCTAGTTAAAGTAAATGAGATTCATAAATGAATAAGATGTCGGACAAAGGTAGACGACCTACTAGTTTCACCTACTTGCTTAAACGTCCTATATGCTTCATTTATTTTCTCACACGTCCTACTTGCTTGCACGCCCTATTTTCTTACACATCCTACTTGTTTCACGTCCTACTTATTAAACATGGACGACACATGTTTTTAGAGCTAATTAGTAACCTTCTAGACTAAGTAAGTGACAAGTAGGTGACCCACCTACTTGAAATAAGAGGCCCAAATTAAAGGGGGTAGTGTGGCCAAATCTAATCAATAAAGGGGAGGCCAATTAAGGGGCAAGGGAGTTCGACCAAAGGACATTTTAAGGACAACATCTGGCCATTTTATACATATCCTTATCACCCAAAAAAGATTCACAACTCTCTCTCTCTCCCCACCCAAAATAGCTGCCCTTCTTTCTCTTAGGGTTCTTGGTGGCCAAACTTTAAGTTTCATTCCTCTCCTATGGTGTGGAAGTATTTTCATGGGGTTTCTCTTCTCTTATAAAGTCTTAATATGTTTCTAAAAACAAGGAAGTCCCTCCCCTCCAAGGTTACGTCATTTGGGAGAAATTTAAAGGGCAGCAAGTAGAGAAAAATCAAGAAATTGGATAGCAAGGTAAGTCTCTCATTATACATCATATGTATGAGTTAGTTTAAGATTTAGATGTGTTTTAGTTTCTACAAGTTCATGAATTGATGGATGAAGTTATAAATGAGCTGGTGGAATTGTTATGTAGTTTTGGGGTTGTTCTTGTTGTTCTCTTAGGTGATGTACATATGGTGGTTTAACAGTTTCATGTACTCCATGTTTGGTGCCGCCTCTGTAATACGAGTATAATATATCTATTATAAGTCTTGTACTCTTGTTAGAAAGTGTATACAAGGCACATCGGTTCCCTCGTGAGACTCACGATAGCATAGCAATAGTTAGTAAGAGTTGCTCCACTCATATGTTTAATAGCTTCATAGATGTCCTAATTGGTATTACCAAAATGAGTTGAGTTTCATAAGTGTATTAGTAAACATATTTTCCTATGAGAGAGTAAGTATGAACCTTAGTGTCACCCTCAAAATAACTCCCGTCGTGTGACGACTAGTTGATAACAAAAGGGGAGCCTTGCATCTTTATAGTGTTGTCTGTTCTAGTGACCAATAGTAACCAGTGAAAAGGATTTACTAGTTCATGATTACTAATTTACAATGAGATGGAAACCTTACTTGTTAACAAAGGTGATAGCCTATAAGTATAAACGAAGAAGTTACAGTAGGTTGTCTAGGATAACTATGTTTAGAATGACTATAAGACGACTCTCAGATAATAGTTGGAGGATCATAGATCTAAGGTTAATGTATGATAGGTATGGGACTACGTCATATTGCCTAATGTAGACGATGTCTCACGGATAATGTTTAAGTAAATGTTGTGGGGGTGTAGAACATAATGTAAGATGAATCACGTAAGTAGTTTCAGATGTTTGTCGATGGTTTATAGGTCCTAATGAAGATGAATTATGTGTATGGGTTCTAGATTATTATTACTGGATTATAGTTCGTTAATCAAGATGAATGATATCAGTAATATCCAAATTACCATTATCATATTGTAGTGTCTTACTAGGAGAAAAGTATTGCGACTCTCTTGTTCATGCTTAGGTGCTCCTTTCACGTGATGTCAGTTGTATGATAACAAGCCATTATATTGTTAAGAGTTCAGATGATCGTTAAGGGGTTATAGAGCGTAATGTAAGAGGATTTATGTCATTATCTTCTAGATGACCATTGTTGGTGTATAGAGCTTCTTTTAAGATAAACCACATTGACATAGACGATCATAGTCTATACAAAGTAGGGTGGTCCACAAAACTAGATAATGGTTTCCGAAGGTGTCATAATCAGGTCGTAGAACAATAGGTATTTTCCTATCGTATCCAGCAACATAAAGTCTTGTTATTTGATTCATTCTTTTAATGTTAGTTCCAAAGAATGAAATATCGTAAGTCTTCTAATACTACAAAAGTTGTTCCCTCGTGTGATATTATTTGTGTCATATCATATCCTCGACAATGATCCAACTCTCTTTGTTATGAATCTCATATGTTTCCAAGGTTCGTAGGTAAAAGAACGCATCATAGTGGAGTAAGTACCTTAAGGCTACCCTTCCTTCTTTTGGCATGATCAGAATGAAACGAATGTAAACGAATAATATCCATAATGGCTCCACTCTTAGATATGTTATATGTTAATGTTCTCGACTTCCATATAATGATAGTGGTCTTATCTTATGGCTTGTTGATTCTTCAAAGTAAGTTATGTTCATGATGTTAGTTCCATAATATTAATCGGAGGTGCAACGACCTTACGTCACTCCGATAGACTCACAATGTCTTAGTATCAATCATGCATTATATACATGTATATACCATGACCTCACATGCATTATATACGCTATATGATATGTATACGGGTATGGGAAATATTATCGCATTATACACGCACCACCACTTGATCAACTGGTATATGATGATGATTATGCCCACAGAGGCCGATATGATATTATGGGATGCCCATAGAGGCTTAATGGTGTTATATACGCATATGTATATGTATGACCAGGCATTATGTACACACATGTACGATACTTAGGCATATCATGGCCCTTAGTGGCGATTTAGAGTTTTAGGTTGATTCTTCCCTATCTCTCCTTACAGTTGATGCTCTTTCATATAATTATTTTTTTCAGCCTTACGTATTCAGTACAATATTTATGTAATGACATCCCTTTTTGCTGAGGGTGCTGCATTTGTTATATTTCACATTGCAGGTCCAATTGTATAGGTTGGCAAACTACTTTACTAGATAGTGCAGATCATCAGCAGAAGAGTTGAAAACTCCAATTTCACCTAGAGCCGAGTAAGGTCTAGTAATTGCATTGATGTTAGAGATTATGGGTAACTTTGGGCCTTGTCCCAGCACTTGTATTAGTCGTTCAATAATAGGTACTCATAGAGGCTTCATAGATAGAGTCAATGAGTTATTTCACATTCAATTGCATACCATAGGCTAGTGGCCACGTTCATGTACAAAAAATATTTTTTGTGCACAGAACTCATTTGTGTTACAAGTTATGTCATTTACACTATTACAAGATCACAGTAGATGCATGTAGAGCATGGTCCGTCCAACTCATGTTTTGGGGCGTGACAACTTTAGATTCCAACTCTTGTATCTACCTCTTTCTCTTTCCATTTATTGTTGTTTTGTTTATCTTCCTCATTTCATATTACATCATTATTATGTCTTCCATCAACCGATCACTCATCGTATTCCCTTTACATTTCCATTACGAGTTAATTTGGGAGAGTGTCTCTTGTCTCGATGTACTTCTCATATAACTTCCTGAACATCAGAGGTCCATCACCTTTAGCCGAAGAGTTCTTACTGTCCCTTCTCTACCATATGTTCTTATGCTATTCCAGAGTAATCACACCTTTGTTAAACCTACATAACCATAATCTCATTCACATTTATCCTTATTATCGTAATCCTTCCACTTGTCCGTCATTAAGCGAAACACATTTCTGCCTAAATACTTCATCATACCATCTCATTCACGCTTATTAACTATTTTCATATTTCTTACAACCGTTCTTTCATTATTCCATAGTTCTCATTTTAACTTGTCCCCAACAAGATATTCTTATCCAGATGTCATCTAGAATTATAACATGTGGCATAAAGAGTCTGAAGGTCTTATCAGTCCAATGCCTATAGCATGCTTTATTTTAATAATTTCAGTACATATAATTATGAATGATAGGCGGTATGGCTCCTTTACGAATGAATGAGAGGTTTATGTAACCCTTAATACCATGGACAATCCAATCCTTATAAGTGACTTGGGATTACCATTCTGTCATATCACTTTACGTAATCTCTAAAATGTATCAATAGCAATCTTCGCATGACACGATTGTAGTAACCTATCCTTGCTAATGATGTCCTAGGTCATCCCTAATCCATTCTAGGCAAGACTAATCAATTTGGGTTGCTCATACATAACATATTCCTCCATTCTAATCGATGAAGGTCACCTTAAAATGGATAGATTCTCATGGACTGTTAAATAGTCTAATGATACTTTCTGCATCCCATCTTTACAACTCATATTTATCTTACCATTTTCCCAAAAAACTTGAGCATTCATACCATCGTTGGGGTAATATGATATCATAGGTTCGGGGTCTGTCTAACACAGTCATTTGGAAAAGGAATCATATTGCATACTTTATCACCATGTCAGGTGTGGGCTCTAATTCCTTTCAATCTACTAATGTATAAACATGGTTCTACTATCATTTTATACCTTTAGCCTTACCATTCAGCTCTAATGCAATGTTCTAATCCCGCAAGCAATATTATGGAACCCATATCCTTAAAGTTAGGGATTGTCATTGTGATTCGTATAACAAGCCAATGCTAGGTTCATTGGTATGTATATAATTGCAATAAAACATTTAATATACATGTATTCATCATGCATCCTCAGATAGCACCGGAACTTGAGGCATTCCCTATGCCCCTATCCTGATCTTCTCGATTAAGTCTCAGATATCTTCTAATCTGGTGCCACTGAATCCCACACCAAAAACAGCCCCCAAAACTCATACGGCATGGCCCGATATGCGCCCGATCGCACTGACTACAAGACGGTCTCTGCCAATCCGTATTACTTTGGCCCTAAGATCCTAATGCTCGTAAGTCCTGCTACAGCCCCACTTGAGAGTCCTGATCAGATACAAATAGTGGTGACAATCCGGTCTACTGCCCACATACTTACGGCCTATTGGCCCTCAATAAGCCTCTATAATCACCAACCACTCTGTCCCTCTTGGCCTACCTACTGTTCTCATTTGAATCATATCCCGTAAGTACCAGCGAGCCCTGATTAATGGACTCCCAAGACTGTGAACTCCTAGATCCCTCAGAAGATCAAACACCCTCATTAAACGAAGCTAGTGGTAGAGCTGATGGTACGGGAGCTTCGCTCAGCTTCTCTGGTACTACTGGAGTCTACCTGGAAAGGTGACTCGCTTATATCCTTTAATGCACTCCAAACTGATCATGACATATTTCAATCGTCCCATCCATTCACCAGGAGTCCGACGATGGTCCTTCATGATATTCATCTAGATTTGGAGAAAGTGTTTGCATTTCAGGAGCCGTGGACTACCTAACTCGAGGAAGCCGCCTATGGACTTATTTGTGCTAGCCCATGGACTCACTTTGGAATCCCATGCGTGAGAAGGATAGCCCATATACATCCCATGTGTGTGGCTAATGATTTAGAGCCCGGCGAGGCCATATTTGAAAAGCCAACTTGTGGCTATTACTTTTTAAAGACCAGTGTATACTTTACCTATATAATCTACACTTAGAACTATTTCTCATTTCACCTATGTTGAAATATATGAATGTTGAACTTTTCTCTCTAGATGAGACTTGTTATGATTTGGTGGACTCCAAATTGTAAAACCTTGGTTTGATCATTCAATTTGCAAGGGATTATTATTCTCTTGAGGATTGTTGAATAAGATAGGTTCGTTTTATCCTTTTGGAAGGTAACTAGGACTAGTTCTTCTAGTTATTGTCCAATTGTTTATCAATTTTGTCTTCTTTTATATCTTGTTCTTATTTTCTTGCATCATTTGGTATTAGAGTGGGCCATAGATTCATCACTACAAATCTAACCCTTGTTATTTATCAAACTTTATGAAAAAATCTATTTTGGATGAAATTTCCTAGTGTTCTTAGGGTTTCAACTTCTAGATCGTTGTTGTTTTGGATGAAAGTTGTGTTACTTGGATTATTTGGGTATTATTATTCTATTAGTGAATCTGATTTTGGTATTTGAAGACTTGTGTTCTTGGATGTTCATAAGTTCAGGAAGAAGTTCATGAACTATTGTTTCTAATGTCTCCAATCGTGTCATTAGTTTAGGTGTCTTGGGTGATCCGTGGTGATATTTGGAAACTAGACTCAAGATGACCGTGTTGGTATATCATTTGAAGTGTTTTGAATACTTGTGTTCTTGAGTGTTCATAAAGATTTTGTGAATGTTCAGGTGTGTTCATGGTAATTTTAGCTTAACTACCTTTATTTGATCTAATTTGGTGATAAGTTAAGCTTACAAGTTAGGGAGTGTGAAAGCAGTTTTGGAAGTCAAAGAGCCTAGTCAAGAGTTAATTTCCAAGGAGTTGGTGCATTGAACCCCTCCAAAACATGGATAAGGGGGCTGAACTCATTAAGGGAAGTCAAAAATCAGTTTGGGGTGTGTGAAAGGGTGTATAGGCAAATGAATAGTCAAACCATTAATTGACACAAGTTCCCTATTCAATTATTGGGAAGACTAAAAGTCACCTTGAGAAAATAGTGTCAAAGTTCCTAATTACCTCCTTGGAAAAATGAGAAAACAAGTGTACAAGTCCCTAGTTATCTTTTGGGAAGACGAGAAGCTCTCATTGAAACATGTAGTAAATAAATTCCAAGACAAGTTGGTCAAAGGAGATTAATTAGTGAGACTTATGAGGCTTCCTAGCACGTTTTAAGGGGGGTTGGGAAGCTTCTTAGTCCTTTCTTTGTGACATAACTTCTAGCTAGTATCCATTGTGTAATTACCTACTCAAAGTTTACTAGTTCTTGAGCTATAACTTCTTTATTTCTAAATCTTTTCAAGCTTTTCTCATTTTGATTCATAGTGAATTGTTTGACTCAAGTGTTCCACATTTAAAGGAGTCCTCCAATTATAGAGTCCCATAACCTCATTCTAATCCCGAAGAGGTAGCGCCTTGTAGTTGAAGTGACAAAAAAAAAGTTGGTAAATTCCGAGAAAGTCGATTACAACAAGTCGGAGTGAACCAAACCTTTATATTATTGAGGAAACCAAGTGCCACCCAAATAAAGTAAGGGAGTGAGTAAGGTGATTTCTAACCTTAACCCATTTCTTTAAGTTTTGTTGTGCAGATATGATGTCTAGAGATGAAATTGGCGCGGATGCACAAGGAGGAATGACTATAGCCTACCTTATGGAAGCAATGAACAACATGACCACTCAGTTGACAGCTAAGATAGAGAAAGTGGAAACAAGGATGATATCCCTTGAACAAGGGGGAGCACCATTGGTTCCAAGGGATGCCAGAGAAGGAAGAAGTCATACACCTATCTCTAGTGCAATACCACCAGAGCAATTTAATGAGGTCGCCTCTCAACAAAAGATTAAGGAAGAAGCTGCCCGTAATGCTCGTGCTATGGGAACTCCTCAAGTTACTAGATTTCAAAATCCTATACTTTTGGATCCTCATATTTAAGTGAAAGTACCTCCTATAAGGCAAGGAGACATTTGGTCCCAGTTGATGAATATGTTGAGGTCCATGACTTAATACAAGCCGAAGACTAGTATGATCAACAAAGTGTTCAGAGAGCCCAAGAACAAAGGGGCCAAGGGAAATACAGATGAAGAGGAGTTCGAGGACCATATATTGGGAGAATCGTGAGCATGACTATGGTAACCAAGATGATTATCCGGAACTGGTCTGAGGGAATCAAGGGGGAAGAGATTCTAATCTTAACAATATCAAGATCACTATTCCACCATTTAAAGGAACTAGTGATCCGAACAAGTACATCAATTGGAAGATTCAGATTGAGAGAATATTTGACACAAATGAACTTTTAGAGGAGCGGAAAGCGGTTTATGCCATTAACTCTTTTGAAGGCTATGCTTCTACATGGTAGGAATAAAAAAATGAGTTCAAAGAAGAGGTTTACCAGAACATCTTACTTGGGGACAATTGAAACATGTCATGGATGCTAAGTATGCCACTGCCAAGCATCAACAAGAGTAATTATGAAGGCTCTATGAATTGAATTAGGGTTCTAAGACTGTAGAAGAGTTCTATGATGAGTTTGAGAAAGAAATAATGGCTCTTGATCTTTAAGAAGACGAGGAGCAGCTTATCATCCAATTCGAAGATTGGTTGAACTGTGAAATCTCATCTCAATTGAGGTTACTCAGTAAATATACTCTTCATCAGGTGTTCCAAGCGGCTATAGAGGCAGAAAAAGGGATCAAGGAGGAGATGGCATTCCGATCGAGAGGAAGTGCTAATACTACTCCGTGGAGTAGGGGTAAGGATTTGAAGAGTCCAAGTTCAGGTGCTAGCCGTGATGTTAAAAGGCCACTTGAAATGAGTCCAACCAAATCTGATCCAAAGGACTCCAGAGGTAAAACTCAACTTAATTCTCCTAGTGCTTCATCTATTCAATGTAGTAAATGTAGGGGATATGGGAACTTGATCAATTAAAAATAACTTGGTGATGATCTTGAGAATCTAGAAAGAAAAGATAAGGATAATCCTCTAGAAATGTTTCTTATGGTGCAGAGAAACTTGAGCACTATAAGCATGGAGAATGAAAAAGATGTGCAAAGGGAGAAAATTTTCATGCTAGGTGTTGGGTAAAGGGGAAGGTGTGTTCAATGATTGTGGATGGAAGAACTTGTGCTAATGTTGCTAACCAAACTTTGGTTGAGCAATTGAAACTGCCTACATTGAAACATCCCTGACCCTACCAGTTACACTGGCACAATGAGTGTGGTGAATTATGGGTTACAAAGCAGGTTTTGGTTAAGTTCAGGATTGGATCTTACGAAGATGAGGTACAATGTGATGTGGTACCAATGTAGGCATGCCATTTACTCTTGGGAAGGCTGTGGCAATATGACAAAGCTATGATTCATGATGGCCGAGCCAACACATATGCGATTCAAAGTGAATGTAAGAGTCTCATACTTAAGTCTTTGTCACCAAAGCAAGTGATAAAAGATTATCATCGGACGAAGGAGTTGAAAGAAGTGGATAAAGGTAAGGCTACTGTTATGGCCGATCCTAAGTCCACATCACCACTACCGGGTAATGAAAAGGTATGTGCAATCATACAACCGGGAGAGTACTTCAAAGGTAACGATGAAAACAAAATGATGATTTGTTTAGTGCATAAAAGTATTCTCTTGAGTGATAGTGATGATTTGTCTAATACTAATAAACAAAACTTTCTCTGTGGCCTCCTCGTTTTGAGACATTATGGCTTAGCGGGTCGACCCCGGTAACAAAGAAGGAATCCATAAAAACTTAGGATCCGACACCATGATAATTGCTAAGTTTTGTTGAGAATATCTTACAGGATTTTGTAGATGTATTTGCCGAGGATATTCCAAGCGGACTGTCTCCCTTGAGAGGAATTGAGTAGCAAATAGATTTTGTGTCGGGATACAAAATTCCGAATAAACCAGCCTATAGGTGTAATCCGGAAGACACCAAGGAACTCCAAAGGTAGGTTGATGAGCTTTTTAAGCAAGGGGTTAGTGCGGGAAAGTTTGAGTCCTTGCGCGTTCCGGTCATACTTGTGCCAAAGAAAGACAGAATGTGGAACCTACGTGTCAATAGTAGAGCCTTCAATAAGATTATGGTAAAGTATCGTCATACCAGTCCTAGGTTAGATGACATGTTAGATGAGTTAAGTGGTTCTTATTGGTTTTCTAAAATTGTTCTTAGGTCTGGCTACCGTCAAATCTGGATGAAATGGGTGATGAATGGAAGACCGCATTCAAGACCAAGTTTGGTCTCTATGAATGGTTAGTGATGCCATTTGTCCTCTCTAACGCTCCGAGTACTTTCATGAGATTGATGAACCATGTACTTAAACAAAAAAATGTGCCTTTTGTGTTGAACGTATTTTTTTTTGTGGTTTTGTATTGAGTGCTAGTAGAGTTAAAGTCGATGTGTCAAAAGTAGAAGCTATTAGGGATTGGCCTACCACATCTAGTATTACTCAAGTGAGAATTTTTCATGGGTTGGCTATTTTTTATAAGAGGTTTGTGGAAGACTTTAGCACCATAGCGGCGCCATTGACTAGGTTGATAAAGAAAGAACAACCATTTGTTTGGGAAGAGTCCCAAGAGAGAGCATTTAAGGAGTTGAAACATAGGCTTAGTTCTGCCCTATTGTTACAACTACCCTACTTTAGTAAGACCTTTGGATTTAGTGTGATGCTTCAGAGGTCAGGATAGGAGGAGTGCTAATGAAATAAGGGAAGCCTATAGCTTATTTCAGTGAGAAACTTAAGGGGACAGCTTTGAACTATTCGACTTATGATAAAGAGTTGTTCGCCTTAGATAGAGCTTTAGCCCATTTGGCAGCATTACTTGTGGCCGAGAGAGTTTATGATTAGAAGTGACCATGATTCTTTGAAACATCTTAGAGTCCAAGAGAAGCTGAATAAGAGGTGAGTTGAGTTCATTGAGAGTTTTCCCTATGTGATTCATTACAAGAGAGGGAAAGAGAATGTAGTGGTCGATGTCTTATCTAGGAAGTTTTCCCTAGATACCACTTTGATTTCTAGACTTTTAGGATTTATGAGAATAAAGTCTATGTATGAGCACGATCCCAAGTTTAAGAGCATTCGTGAGGATCTAGTGAGTGGGAAGCGAGTTGAGAAATATTAGTGGCATGATTGCTATATTTTTTAGAAGGAGAGAGTGTGCATACCCATGTCCCCGTGGAGGGAGTTACTGATTCGTGAGGCATACTGTGGAGGTTTGATGGTCATTTTGGGGAGGATAATACCTTAGGTATTCTTGATGAGCGGTTTTACTAGCCTAAGATGAGGCGAGATGTGATGCAATTTTGTGGTGCTTGTTTAGAATGTAAGTGAGCTAAGTCTAGGTCCAGTCCCCATGGTTTGTATACTCATTACCAGTCCCTACTAGCCCATGGATTGATATATCTATGGATTTTGTTATGGGTTAACCTTATTGTAGGGCTGGTCATGATAGTATCTATGTTGTTGTGGATCGATTTTCTAAGATGGCTCATTTCATACGGTGTAAAAAATGTTATGATGTGCAACATGTTGTTTCTTTGTTTATTGCTAATGTTTTGAAATTGCATGGTCTGTCGCATAATTCTTAAGTCATTTCGGGAGATGTTTGTGGGGTGCACATGGCACCAAGTTGTTGTTTTTGACTTCTTATCATCCTCAAATGGATGGGCAAACCGAAGTTGTGAATCGTACTTTGGGAGCTCTACTTAGGGATGTGACCAAAGGAAAATCTGGAAGTTAGGTTGATCATTTGCCTATCATTGAGTTTTCTTATAATCGTATAGTGCATAGAATAATAGGGAAATCCCCTTTTGAGTGTGTGTATGGTTTTAACCCATTGATTACATTTGATTTAATCCCTTTGTCTTATGATGCTGTTTTGAATGTTGAAGGTAAAAGCAGGGCAAATTCGTTGTTTAAACTTCATGCTAAGATGAGACAAAATATGGAAAAGGCATATGCCAAAGTGGCGAGCAGGAGAAGAAGGAAGTTGGAGTTGCAAAAGGGCGACTAGGTTTGGGTGCATTTCACGAAAGATCGGTTCCTGAACCAAAGAAAAAGAAAGTTGTTCGTGCGAGGATATGGACCATTTGAAGTGTTGGAAAATATTAACGACAATGCTTACATTATTGATCTTCCGAGTGAGTATGATGTTTCAAACACTTTCAATGTTTCTGACCTGGTTCCTTGTATTTCAGGTGATGTGGTCGAGGCTGATGATGTAGTGATTTCAAGGACGAAAGCTTTCCAAGAAAGGGAGGATTATGTAGTCCAAACTAGTCAAGACATGTTTCAGTCATCCCAGCCATTAACTAGGAGTCAGGCTATGGTCCTTCTGATGTCCACCTAGCTTTGGAGGAGTTTGTGTTTCAAGAGCCATGGACAGTGCCTAGCCCGGGGAAGCAGCCTATGGACTTATTTGTGCTAGCCCATGGACTCACTTTGGAGTCCCATGCGTGTGAAGGATAGTCCATGGATAACCCATGTGTATGGCTAATGATTTGGAGCACTGCGAGGCCATATTTTAATAGCTGACTTGTGGCTATTACTTTTCAATGACCAGTGTACACTTTACCTATATAAGCTAAACTTAGAACTATTTCTGATTTCACCTATCTTGAAATATATGAATGTTGAACTTTTCTCTCTAGTTGAGAATTTTTATGATTTGGTGGACTCTAAATTGTGCAACCTTGTTTTCATCATTCAATTTGCAAGGGATTGTTATTCTCATGAGGATTGATGCATAAGATAGGTGTCTTTGATCCCTTTGGAAGGTAAATAGGACTAGTTCTTCTAGTTGTTGTCCAATCTTTTATCAATTGTGTCTTCTTTTCTATCTTGTCTTTATTTTCTGGCATCATCCTCTAACGGGTCTGTCTCAATGGAGGATGTACTACTCGCATCCCCTCTCAACCCAACCTCAATCTCCTTGCAAGTCATAGCCCTGCTAGAAGAAGACATCATTGTAATCATAAACACGATAATGGGCATATAGAGAACTCTTACAACTCAGATCTAAAGCCATTCTAGATAAAAAAAAAAGGAAGGTAACCATCATCCTAAATGCACTGTAGCCGCATATCTGTAACTGTTGTGCACAACACACCCATAAATAAGACTCTACTAGGCACGGCTTCTAGACTCCATAGGATAGACTTGCTCTGGAACCAAGTTTGTCATGCCCCAAACTGGAGGAGCACAACCGGTACTCGGGCCGTAGTTACCAAGTACCAACATACATGACTTAAACATACTTCTTAACATACAAACAGGTCATCAAGGCCACCATGATAGACTAAAAGTAGTCAAAAGCAGCAAACAGTTTACGATACCCACCTAATGAACATATACATACATAATAAGGGACGACAATGCCACTATGGATTTCATACATAATATCCTATGCCAACAAGGACATATATGACATCTATACATTAAAATACATGTCGGCCAGTCCATACATGACATCTATATACATGACACGTATCTGCAAGCCTCTAAGAGTAACATGAGTGTCACAAGGTCAAGACAGGGCCCTGCCATACCCATAATATATACATAAAAGAATACCAAACTCAACAACAACTTCGGAAGAAGAGGAGTGTACCAACCCAAGATGAACAGTGAACCTACTGTGGGGCTCGTCAAGCCGTCTAGCTGAACCTGTGGGCATGAACGTAGTTTTCCCCAACAAATGGGACGTCAGTATGAATAATATACTAAATATGAAAAGCATAAGAGCATAAGTAATATATCAATGTAAAAGAGAGTGTTAAGAAGGATCAACCTATAGCTCGTATTTGCTACTAAGGGCCATGATATGAATTATACAATATATACATGCATATAGCGCCATCATAAATTATTAAGACATGCTTTGGGGATAAAATCATCGTCATAACCAACTTAACAGTGGTGTCGTAACATATATATATATATATATATAGTGTATATAACGCCTTCATGATAACCATATGCGTTAGAGACATAGTATACTTCTTTGAATTTGTCGGAGTGCCTTAAGGTCGTTACATCTCCGACTAATGTTATGGAGCTTAACATGTCATTATACATCTTAATATGAGTCAGTAAGACAAGACTTAAACATGAAAGAATAAATCTTTAAATAGAATGAAGAACTTAAACATCAGATATTGTAGGGATGAAACAATGGCAGTAGCTTGACCTTGGAGGAAAATCAACTTCTTTTACATGGAGTCTTCAAGCTTAGGGGTAGTTTTCCAACTTGACTCGAAGAAAGAAGATGACTTCTTGAGGGTTTTCTTTATGGTATGGGTTGACTAGTTTAGATGGAGCTTTCTTGGCTTCTCCTTAGCTCTCAAGAGGCTGGGCACGTTTTTGGTGAAGAGGTTCAGCATGAAAAGTGAAAGAATAAATATATATGCATTGTATGACTTATATAAGTTCCCTTCAAGGTAATGACAAGTAGCAGCTCATTAAATGGGGGTGGTGAAGCAAGCAGATCATGTTCCACTCCTTTGCAAGTAGGTGATGCACCTACTTGTCACCTATTTGCTTAGTTAGTAGATGATCCATATTGGTCATTATAACATTTAGACACGTGTCTAGTCCTTGTTTAATAATCATGACATGTGTTAAGTAGCTGAAGCTAGTAGGGAGGGTAAGCAAGCACCTTGTCTTGGGTAAGCAAGCAGCTCATTTTTATTTGCCCAAAATTATATTTCTCATATATAAGTGCATTTGTCAACCTCAACTTAGGCGTACATATTTTGAACGAAAATACAGGACGTAACATCTTTTCCCAAGTCACATTCACCTTAACCAATGTAGAGGGTTTCACCCTCTCTGTGCTTATGTTAGATAACTTATAACAACAATGACGTATGAATTACGAAGTGTAACAATACATATTCTGGTAGGGATCTCTCACTACTTTTCACAAGTATGATATGGAATCGAGTCTCTATGACTGGACTCAGCTCTGTTGCACGATCTGGAATTAGAAAGAAGGGTAACAAATCCTAGAAGCCATGTAGCCTCTTGATTATATGTGTGGTGCACAACACACCCATAAGCAA
This sequence comes from Anisodus tanguticus, assembly GCA_034509755.1. Lineage (NCBI taxonomy): Eukaryota > Viridiplantae > Streptophyta > Magnoliopsida > Solanales > Solanaceae > Anisodus > Anisodus tanguticus. Next base: position 14,050,629 of record CM067548.1, on the reverse strand, counting down.
GACTCTACTAGACACGGCTTGTAGTCTCCCTAAGACACGACCTGCACTGATACCAAGTTTGTCATACCCCAAATCTTGGGGGCGTGGCGGGCACCCAGTGCCTTAGTTGACCCCGAGCGTACCATGATGTAATAGTAAATGCAGAAGATAAACAAAACAACAAGAAATTAAAGGATAGAGAGGTGGGAACAAGAGTTGGAATCAAAAGCAACCCAAAGTATATGAAACTAAGGACCTTAATTGAATTAACCAAACAAAAGCACCTAAACCTATGAATAAGACCTAAAGGGAATTGCAAGCAATCCCAAGCAACCTCATTTTCCAAAACAATATTGAACAAGAGCTTATCCAAAGCCTCTCAAGTGTCTCTCTAGAGAAAATAATAACATTCATAATTCATCAAAAACTACTAATGAAATAAACTAAAGTAGTATATATACTAACTAAGGAAAGAAGACTACGATGACTATTACAACAATACCCTTAATGAAATAATGGCCATCCTTAGACTTCTTTATGGATGATGTCTTGTATTTAAAGATTAGCCTCTTTGCATAAATGGTCATCTTCTTCTCCACTTCGACCATGACTTATCTAGCCGATCACATGTCTTTCTCTTTCAACTACTTGAGCTTCTTTGGCTTTAAGTAGGTTAAATTCCTTAATTGCCTCAAAAGCATGCTCTCGATTGTGCATCTTCATGCATATGCCTCTAAGATCCTGATACTCCTTAGCTCGACTTTTTGTGGAATGTTTTGATAAAGCTCGGATTACATCATTCTTCCCTTTTTGAAAAGAATTTGTCCTCTTATGTAAGGGATCACATACATCAAAACATAGCACAAGCAAACACCAACCACTAGGGAATACAATTAAAGTGGGGTTAGTCATGTCATTCTCAAAGAGGGTAAAACTGTTGGTGTTTCAACAAAATCCTAAAAGAGGGTAAAACAAATAGCGAGATAGGCTCAAGAAGCCACACATGCAGGCCTATTTTGATTGTGGAACTCATAACGCACAATTCACCCTCTTGATCAAGACAGGTATGAAATACCACATGGCTAAGTGCAAGGTAATCATGAAGCTTTAACACTATAGTTAGCATACTAGACCAATTCTAAAAAGGTACTTTCATTAAGTCACAACAATTCAAAGCATCGATGGGATCAAAAGGGAAGAATATCTGCATATCTTGGTCAAGACAATAATTAACACTATAGTTAGCACACTAGACCAATTCCACAAAGGTACTTTCATCAAGTCACAATAATTCAAAGCATCACCGGGGTCAAAAAGGAAGAATATCGGCATATCTTGGTCAAGACAACAACTATATACCCATTAGGACCCCTCCCAACATAAGATGCACCCCCAACACAAGCATGAGCGTCATCATATGCAAATAGATAATAAAGAAAGGTGTCATACAAAATAACTTCATCGACGGTGTCCTCACATATATCCTCGCTATTAGGTTCAAGAATAAGATCAAGTATGCTACTATGATTTTGAACACACAAGGAAGAAGTAGTAATTTGGAAACAAGTATCACCTTACTTTTCAAAATACTCCTTCCCCGCAAGTGTATTATCGTCCCCTAAGGAAAGATCTTCATCATAGGTAAGAGCGTAATGATTCCATAGTCGATTTTTAAACACCTTGTAGCCCCCAAAAGTGGCCACACTATCAACATGAAAATATATTCCACTAGGCATTTCACTTTCACTAGTCATGTTATCATCAAATAAGACATTATTTTTAAAGAGAGAATAATCAACACAAATGTGATCTTTCAAAGTACCTTCATTCACATGACTGGATCATATGATAGATATCACCATTACTATCTTGAGTCTTATTACATGGCACTAAAGCATGATCAAGAGACTCATTTTGACATGAAACAAACAAAGGTGAGGTGTCACATTCTTTCAAATGACCAATTACATCAACACCATCACTAACTAGAGGTTCATTAAGCACATCACTAGATTCCTCAAGTAGTGAGTTAACTTTACAAGCAAGTTGATCAACACTACTTGGTAGCATGTCAAGTTCACACGATTTACTAACATGATTACCACATGACAATGTACTACCATTCAAATCACAAGTGTCAACACTAGGTGGACACAAAATGATCTTGCAAGAAGAATCAATTAAGTCATCAAAAGGATCAACTAGTGTATAAGCACTCTTATCAATTGACAATACACTATCATTAAAATTACAAGTGTCAACACTAGGTGGACACAAATTAACCTTGCAAGAAGGATCCATTCGGTCATCAAAAGGATCAACTAGTGTATGAACACTCTCAATAATGACATCATCAATAAATTGTAAAAAATCATTAAGCTCAATGCAAGGTAAACTATCTTTCATACTCAAATCGACATTAAGATCATTCAAAGGATTAAGAGTATTAGGATGAGTTATTTTACCTCGATGTTCATTCAAAAGATCTTCTTTACCTTGAGCTACGAATGGTAAGCTCACTTGAACAATTGAAGAAATGGTGTTGGTCTCCATTCTTTCATTCAAGCATGGGAGCTCTTCACATGTAGATTCCTTTAAAAAATTATTTCCATGAGTACCTAGATAAGAAATTTCACAACAAGATGAAAAGGTAAAAAGGTTAGATGGATTTTGTGGCAACTTCAACACATCCTCTCCCTTTTCCACTCTTAAGTTTCCACTTTGCACTCCCTCACTTTTCTCTTTCATTTCTCTCTCATTTTTGGGGATGTTAGGTTGATCTCCAAGAATTCCTTTTGGAAGGTTAGAGTTCATGGCTCTTCTCCTTCTTGTTAACTCTAACAACTCCGTGTAGACGTTCAAGACTTTCTCTTGAGGCAAGGGGAAAGTAGAAACCTTTGGCCTTTCATCCTTATGGAATACTTGTTAGTCCTCAAATCATGTTTGACTATTATTTCAATGGACCATGGCTTCCCAAGAAGTAAAGAGCAACCTTTCATGGGTACTACATCATAAAGAACCTTATCACTTTACTTCCCAACGTCGAAGTTTATCCATGCTTGCCTTGTAATATCCAAAGTTCCACTTTTATTAAACCAGGGTAGTCGATAGAGTTGAGGATGCTTGAATGTTTCCAACCCTAGTGCCTCAACTGATATGGTATGAAAAACATTGAGACAACAGTCATCATCAATGATCATGATACCAATGTTTCCCTCAAATCGAAACTTGGTAAAGGGCAAACGTTCTCTTTCATTCATGAGTTAAAGATTGCAAGCTTCATTACACTCATGAGATCCCGTAAAATGGTCACTCTTAAGAAAAACACTCAAGTTCCTTCTTAACAAAGGCAGCAGATGTCATGGTTGTATATACGCATCAAAAACACCACCACATGAATCAGAATCCATGGAGAAGTACCTATAACAGAACACTTAGAAAATATGTTAGTAGCAAAGTAAACCTCACAATCGCTTGTGTTTACACACCTCTATGATTGGCTAGCACTACTCAATTGAACTCATACCTACTTGCCTTTTACCACTCGATTGGTCAGCCAACATTCTGGTTTCGATCCGGTGATTCCCAAGGTGCATAATAACTACTTAAGGTCGGAGTGGATTCTTGTTATATAAAAGACGGACGAGTCGATACAAACTAACGGACTTGAGCCAAGAAATTAACTACGAAGTGAAAATGAGAAAAAGCATGAAAGAAAAATAAGGACACAAGAACCAATTAACCTCAAGTAGGATCAATTACTAGAGTGTAATTAGTTTAGAGAATCAAAAAAATGAAAAATAAATCAAAACGAAATGAGATTTGAGTTGAAAACCTGAAAAGTGTGATCTGCTATTCACTGTGCAAAGTATGAGATCTGCAGACAGTGTCTGCTATTCAATATGAGAATCGCAGATAATGTTGCAGATCTTGAAAAGTTTCTGTCATTGTTTGTGGTTTGTCTATGGTTCGCAGACACAACCTGCGATTCGTAGGTCATATCGCAGGTGATCTGTGATTCACAGCCCTCAACTTTAGCATTGCCCCCACCCATTGTGATGTAGATGAGTGTCTTGTGGACCGTTTTGCGGTGGTATCACCTCACGCAAATGTGTCATTTTACCTGCATCTAATCCGCCAATTTTGACGGCAAGTTTTCAAAATTATTGATTCCTCTTCAAATTTTGTGAAACTCTTTCTAAAGTTTTAGATTATTTGGGCCCACATAACCTAGAAACTTCCTCTTTTGTGTCTTATAACCGTTTTGCCAAGTTTTCACGAAGGGTTTTGTATCAAACTTGTACTTTTTGCTTCTTCTTCACCAAGAAGATATGAAAATCCTCAAGAACACCTTGAAATTTCAAATTTCTAGATGCTTCAATTCAATTATGTTTTCCTTCAAACTTCAGATCTTGAGCCTCTATTACTAGATAAATAAAGACCAATGGATTTGAGTCTTCAATTTTAAATCAATCTCCAAGACCCACAAACTTTTTCTTCAAGTTCTTCGAACTTCAAACTCAACAATGGCGGATCCTTCAAAACAACTTGAAATGGGTCCAAAATATGAATATGGCTTCCTATCAAGTTAAAGAATAAAACCCAATACTTTTTAAGCTCAAACAACCACAAATATTTCAAGACCTAACTTCAAGTTCTACAATCAAACAATGGTGGATGACTCAAAGCAACTTCAAATAACTTGAAACATTGGATCTAGAGTCAAATAATACTAGAAAAGGCAATTCTAGTGTCAAAAACAACAAACAAACATGGATTTAAAACAATTTTTTGATTTTTGTATTTAATTTAATTTTTTTGTAGTAACAAAACCTAAGACAAGGATTGCAGGAAAAATCATTTTATTAAGCTCTAATACCAATTGATGTAATATTAAATGCAAAAGATAAAGAAAACAACAAGAAATTAAAGGATAAAGAGGTAGAAACAAGAGTTGGAATAAAAAACAACCAAAAGTATATGAAACTAAGGATGATGGCTTGTATTTAAAGATTATCCTCTTTGCATAAATAACCATTTTTTCTCCACTTCGGCCATGACTTCTCAAGCCGATCACATGCCTTTATCCTTCAACTACTTGAGCTTATTTGGCTTCAAGTAGGTTGAATCCCTCAATTGCCTCAAAAGCATGCTCTCGATTGTGCATCTTCATGCATATTCCTCGAAGATCCTCATACTCCTTAGCTCGAGTTTTTTATGAAAGTTTTGATGAAGCTCGGATTGCATCATTCTCCCCTTTTTGAAAAGAATTTGACCTCATATGTAAGGGATCACATACATCAAAACATAGCACAAGCAAACACCAACCACTAGGGCATACCATTAAAGTGCGGTTAGTCATGTCATCCTCAAAGGGAACACTCTTATGGTATAACAAAACATCAAGACAGTCAATAAGGAAAATGTTCATTAAGCAAAGGTAAAAATGTTGCTCTTTCAAGAAAATCCTGAAAGAGCGTAACATAAATAGCGAGATAGGCTGAAGAAGCCCCGCATGCAAGCCCATTTTGATTGTGGAACTCATAAAGCACAATTCACCCTCTTGATCAAGACAAGTATGAAATATCACATGGTAAGTGTAAGGTAATCATAAAGCTTTATCATTATAGTTAGCACACTAGTCCAATTCCAAAAAGGTACTTTCATCAAGTCATAACATTTTAAAGCATCACCGGGGTCAAAAGGGAAGAATATCTACATATCTTGGTCAAGACAACAATTAACACTTTAGTTAGCGCACTAGACCAATTCCAAAAAGGTACTTTCATCAAGTCACAAAAATTCAAAGCATCATCGGGGTCAAAAGGGAAGAATATCTGCATATCTTGGTCAAGACAACAACTATCTACCCCATTAGGACCACTTCCAACATAATATGCACCCCCAACACAAGCATGAGTGTCATCATATGCAAATAGATAATAAAGAAAGGTGTCACATAAAATAACTTCATAGACTGTGTCCCCACATATAGCTTCGCTATTAGGTTCAAAAAAAAGATCAAGTATGCTACTATGATTTGAACACACAAAGAAGAAGTAGAAATTTTTAAACAAGTATCACCTTCCTTTTCAAAACACTCCTTCCCCACAGGTGTATTCTCGTCCCTAAGGAAATATCTTCATCATAGGGAAGAGCGTCATCAACTAGTTTATGAGCACTCTTATCAATTGACAATGCACTATCATTGAAATTACAAGTGTCAACACTAGGTGGACACAAATCAACCATGCAATAAGAATCCATTCAGTCATTAAAAGGATCAACTAGTGTATGAACACTCTCTACAATGATATCATCAATAAATGGTAAAGAATCATTAAGCTCAATGCAAGGTAAATTATCTTTCATACTCAAATCGACATTAAGATCATTCAAAGTATTAAGAGTATTAGTATGAGTTATTTTACCTCTATGTTCATTCAAAAGACCTTCTTTACCTTGAGCTACGAATGGTAAGCTCACTTGACCAACTGAAGAGATGGTGTTGGTCTCCATTCTTTCTTTCAAGCATGCAACTTCTTCACATTAAGATTCCTTTAAAAAAAACATTTCCTTGAGTACCTACATAAGAATTTTCACAACAATATAAAAAAGTAAAAATGTTACATGGATTTTGTGGCAACCTCCTCACTTCACTCCACATATCCTCTTCTTATTCACTCTTAAGTTGTACTTTGCACTCCCTCACTTTTCTCATTCATTTCTATCTCATTTTTGGGGAAGTTAGGTTGATCTCCAAGCATTCCTTTTGGAAGGGTAGAGTGCATGGATCTTCTCCTTCTTGTTAACTCTAACGACTCTGTGTAGATGTTCAAGACTTTCTCTTGAGGAAAGGGGGCAAGTAGAAACCTTTGTCTATTCATCCTTAAGGAATACTTGTTAGGCCTCAAATCATGTTTTACTATTATTTTCATGGACCATGGCTTCTCAAGAAGTAAAGCGCAACCTTTCATGGGTACTACATTACAAATAACCTAATCACTATACTTCTCAACATCGAAGCTTACTCACGCTTTCCTTGTAACATCCCACCCATTGTGATGTATAGGAGTGTCATACGAACTATTTTGGGGTGGTATCACCTCACACAAATGAGGCATTTTACCCGCATCTGATTCACAAATTGTGCCGGCATGTTTTCAAAATTGTTGATTCCTTTTCAAATTTTGTGAAACTCTTTCTAAAGTTTTAGATTTATTTGGGCCCACATAACCTAGAAACTTCCTCTTTTGTGTCTTATAACACTTTTCCTAGTTTTCACCAAGGGTTTTGTACCAAACTTGTACTTTTTGCTTTTTCTTCACCAAGAAGATATGAAAAACCTCAAGAACACCTTGAAATTTCAAATTTCTAGATGCTTCAATTCAATCCTGTTTGCCTTCAAACTTCGGATCTTGAGCCTCTATTACTAGATAAATAAAGACCAATGGATTTGAGCCTTCAATTTTAACTCAATCTCCAAGACCCACCAACTTTTTCTTCAAGTTCTTTGAACTTCAAACTCAACAATGCCAGATCCTTCAAAACAACTTGAAATGGGTCAAAATATGAATATGGCTTACTATCAAGTTAAAGAACAAAAACCCAATACTTTTTTAGACCAAACAACCACGAATATTTCAAGACCTAACTTCAAGTTCTTCAATCCAACAATGGTGGATGACTCAAATCAACAAATAACTTGAAACTTTGGATCTAGACTCAAATAATACTAGAAAATGCAAATCCAGTGTTAAAAACAACAAACAAACAAGGATTCAAAACTATTTTTGATTTTTGAATTTAATTTAATTTTTTTGTAGTAACAAAACCTAAGACAAGGATCGCAGGAAAAATCTTTTCATCAAGCTCTAATACCAATTGATGTAATATTAAATGCGGAAGATAAAGAAAACAACAAGAAATTAAAGGATAAAGAGGTAGACACAAGAGTTGGAATCAAAAGAAACCCAAAGTATATGAAACTAAAGACCTCAATTGAATTAACCAAAAAAAAGCACCTAAACCTATGAAGAAGACCTCAAGAGAATTGCAAGGAATCCCAAGAAACCTTGATGTAAGTAAGGAGGGGTGATATCGGGTATGTGGGTCGGGTGTGGAGGAAATTCGGGTTGACCCAAAAATGGATGTCAAAATGGGGTTCTCGGATTGGCGGGACAGTGGGGTATTTGATAGTTATTTCAGGTGAGAGTAAAGGGAATCAGGTCAAGAAATTTTAAAGGGTGGTTGTAGACACGTTGAGGGTGGGTTTGATGGTCGAACTTTGGTGGTTGGATGGTGGTAGGTGGACGGAACAAAACTGAGATAGTATGGTCTCGGGAGGTTGTGTTATGTGGACTACTTGGTGCTGTTTGGATTGTATGGGTATTTGTGGGTTGTTCCGGGTGATGACCTTTGCTTGGGATGTTAATAAGGTATTGTGGGAATTAAGGGTGGTCGGTATATAGTAGTTTGAGTGAGGGTTGAACACGAGTTGTAGGATACAAATTTGAATGAAGGAATTGGGAATTTTGATTAAGTGTTGGTTCGGTTGATATGGTTAAAGTGTTTAGCGGTTGTAGTTGTAATAATAAACGATCGATAAGCCTAAGGATAGAGACACGGGGGTTTTATTTCCCAAGCCTACACCAAGGATAATGTGATAAATGCCACAAGGTCAACACCGGGGTTTGCTAAATGCAATGCCCACAAACTAGCCAAGTAAGGGTGATCGAAAACGCTTTTGGTAGACCCAAAGGCTTGGGTTTGGTTGGGTCACATAGTCCCAACATCAACTACCACCAAAGGGGTTCCTCGAGCTTGGGAATTGATTAGGACACAAAGTCCTAACCAAGTCTTACACTAAAGGGAGGGGTGACCCACACAGGATCGATATGCTTCAACACAAGTTGAAAACAAACTTTAGATTTAACTTAAACTAAAAACTTATTATTTACAATATCCTAAGGCCCTATTTATAGTACCATAGAGATAATTATAGATGAAATACAAAAGGACACAACTTCAAGGCCATTCGTCCGAAATGGGAACAAGGGAAAGGGATTAGGTTGGGTTGGGGACCAAGTTGTTTCTTGGCCATTGTGAGTGCAATGTGAAAGAGATTGGCCTTCTTGGAGACAAGGGAAAATCCAAACTTCTTCACACTTCCATTTTACTAACCGGGTAGAAGAGGGGATGAACTTGGCTTCTCTAGACTTCGTCTTCTTGGAATCATTTTAGAAGTATCCATTCCTTGCACCAAGAGTAGTTTTCTGCCAACTATTCCACTTCTCTAGTCCGAGCTTGACTTTCCTTCTTTGTCTCTTGAATGGTATTCCTTGGAAGCTTCTTTTTCTTGCCACCTTGTCATCCAAATAATCCCTTGTCCTTGCCATGATGTATTCTCGGCCACCTCACCTCTTGTTAGTGACTTCTTGTCTTGAACACGGCCTTATCCCTTTTTGGAGGACCTTTCCGCTTGTCCTCTCATTACACGATCATTAAAGGTGTCCTAATGAAAACTAATAGCTTAGCTAAGAGCTAAACAAGAACAACAAGCTAAAAGAAAAAAAAACATGGTCCTCGGCCAAGACCTACATACAAAGCCAAATATAAACATGTTCTTGAACCTTCACGTAACAACTCCAATTCCATTCTATTTTCCATGCCATATTAGGCATGTAAGTGTAGGTTGACGGGTCATCGGTTGCATTCTCAGTAAAGCTCCTCTCAACTCATGTTAAGAGTTTAAGTTCGTGGTCTTTCATTCATCAATCTCCCCTTATTTGAAAGAATTTATCCTCGAATTCGTGCCGCCTAAATGTAGCAATGAACATCCAATATTTCCATCATTGGACAAGTCCGGAGGTTTCATCTTGTAAGATCCTTCTTCTAAACTTTCCAAATATGGATCTGCATACAAGGAAAATGGTTTTGACTTCATATGATATCTGTATTGAATCACTGATCCCACCATATCATAGTCCTTATCGTGAGGGACATAATCGAACCATGTACCACTCAAATTTCCCCCGACGGTTCCCTTTTCTTAAACTAAGATAGTGACAAGGTCGGTCCTCCTAGTTTCATGTTCCAACATGGTCAACCTTACGAGCTTCCGGGAAAATATATCCGACATTAAATCAGACGCATTATTTTTGCATTTTGTGGAAGTTTGGAAGCATGTTATCCCCTTATCATATGTTGGACTCGACTTCCTTTGCATCATATAAAATTCTGGGTTAGAAGTAGAATAGGGAAGCCGCGCATCACCTAATCTACCATTAGAGGAAGCCGTGGATTCTTGCTCTTGAATTAGACCGGTACCAACTTCCCAAACCTCATCTTTAACCTTAAATAGTACCTTCATGACTGGGATTGGGGTGGCGAAGGAACCATGGACTAGGAATATATGTGAATAGGAACAAGCCAAACCATAGTCTCGAATAACACTTTTAGTCTCGAACCACCTTTGGTCAGCCTAGAATGGTTTTACACAAAGGTCATCGGGTAATGCCTTGCGTTCTTGGGTTAAGTATATCCCTTGCATGAGACTTATGGAATAGTTTAGGTCACCACAAACTTCGAGTGACAACACAAGCCATTCACACCCACCTTGTTGGCTCTTGATGACCATTATTCATTTCATCCCACTTTGGATCTTCGTTATTTGGGTGCCGCCTTACAAGACACTTCGGAAAGTAATGAGCCTCCCCCCAAGTCACCCAAATTGTCCTCTGTTCTTGACATCGGAGACTTACACTTCAAAGTGACGTTGTAAGTCACTCGGCCATCAATGTACACGTGCCAAGTTTCATTTCTCTTTGGCACTAACAAGATAGGTACCGTATGTGGGCAAAGGTCCCTTTGGATGAGCGATTCTTTAGTCTCCGCCAGGTGGCATCCGTAATCTTGATGATTGGTTAATGGCCTCCTTAGAAATAAACCAAAAGCACATTCAATGCTTTCCATTGGTGATGGTTCGGTTGCAAATTCATTCAAAAGATCCTTCGAGTTTGGCATAGGAATTGTGCATGGACTAGGGATCGTTTGGCTTTTGCCCACCAATTCTTGTTCTTGGCATCCATAGTGTTGGTGAGTAGACAATGAACTCCTTGAAAATAAATCAAGGTCAAGTTCAATATCTTCTGTTGGTAGTGTTCCAGATGCAACATAATTCGGGAGTTCCTTCACGTTGGCAATTTCTACAACTTCCGCAATGTTCTCCCTTTTCTTGCACGCCAATGAATCCATAGGACTCCCCTTCTTGGATTCTTCTTCTACCCTTCGTGCATCAAGTAGTAGGGCCTCGGCTTCACGATTCTTTGCACGTTGGATTCTCAAGTCCTTTTCCTCACTAGGTGACATCGGCTCTAGTCGGATTTTCTTATCATGTTTCTGAAAAAAATAAGTATTCCTTCCTTCATCATGTTGGGCCTTCATGACAAGTTGCCATGGTTTCCCCAATAAAATATGACATGCATCCATAGGGAGGATGTCACACCATACCTTATCTTCATATGTTCCAATCTGAAAGCTAACAAGAGTTTGTTTCACTACTCTTAGTCTTTCGTCTTGGTTAAGACATTGGAGATCATATGGCTTCGGATGATTGCGGGTGGGTAATTTTAACTTGTCTACCATTTCTACAAAGGCCAAGTTGACACTACTTCTTCCGTCAATAATCATGTTGCACATCTTGTCTTGTACTTTGCATCGAGTAGAAAAGGATTATTCATCTTGTGTCTCCTCGTGTCCTTCGGGTTGAACACTCAACACATGTCAGAGAACAGATTTTCACACATCTCCACAAGTGTAACATATTCCTACATAATTTCTTGATCATACAATGGATTACTAAAGGAAGTACTACCCTCTTCTTCCACATGATACAACGGTTTAGTGAAAAGGGTACGGCCTTGTTTTTCCTCAAGGGATTTTTCAATTTCAGTTTCCTCCATAGAAAAGGAATTCTTAAAACCATGGTATTCTGTCCTTTAGTACCTTGTATTGATTTGCACAACCCTTGTCTCAACAATGTTACTCATGTCCTGACCCGCAAGTTCCTTTTTCAAGACATACACTTGTTCCGTAACTAACTTGGACATAACCCTCCTAAGTTCCTTGTTTATGTTAGCCATAGCGTTGTGCGTAGGACAAGAATACTTTTCTCTGATACCAATCTGATGTAAGTAAAGAGGGGTGATATTGGGTAAGTGGGTCAGGTGTGGAGGATATTTGGGTTAACCCAAAAATAGATGTCAAAATGGGGTTCTCGAGTTCTCGGATTAGCGGGATAGTCGGGGTATTTGATGGTTATTTCGGGTGAGAGTAAATGGAATCAGGTCAAGGTGTTTTAGGGGGTGGTTGTAGACACATTGAGGGTGGGTTTTATGGTCGAACTTTGGTGGTTGGATGGTGCCAGGTAGACGGAATAGAACTGAGACAATATAGTTCTCGGAAGGTTGTGTTATGTGGACTACTTGGTGGTGTTTAGATTGGACGGGTGTTTGTGGGCTGTTCCGGGTGATGACCATTGCTGGGGATGTTAATGAGGTATTGTATGAATTATGGGTGGTCGGTATATAGTAATTTGAGTGAGGTCTGAACATGAGTTGTCGGATACAAACTCGAATGAAGGATTGGGGAATTTTGGCTAAGTGTTGGTTCAGTTGATATGGTTTAAGTGTTTAGTGGTTGTAGTTGTAATGAGGAATGGTCGATAAGCCCAAGAAAAGAGACACGGGGGTTTTATTTCCTGAGCTAATACCAAGGATAATGCGATCAATGCCATAAGGTCAAGACCGGGGTTTACTAAATGCAATGCCCGTGAACTAGGCAAGTAAGGGTGATCGAAAGCTCTTTTGGTAGACCTAGAGGCTTGGGTTTGGTTGCAGTCACACAGTCCCAACGTCTACTAGCACCAAAGGGGGTTCCTCAAGCTTGGGAATTGATTAGGTCACAAAGTCCTAACCAAGTCTTAAACTAAAGGGAGGGGTGACCCACACAGGATCAATATGCTTCAACACAAGTTGAAAACAATCTTTAGATATAAATTAAACTTAAAACTTATTATTTACAATATCCTAAGGTCCTATTTATAGTACCATCAAGATCATTCTAGAAGGAATACAAAAGGACACAACTACAAGGCCATTCGGCCGAAATGGGAACAAGGGAAAGGGATTGGGTTGGCTTTGGGACCAAGTTGTTTCTCGGCCATTATGAGAGCAATGTGAAAGAGGTTGGTCTTTCTTGGAGACAAGGGTAAACCCAAACATCTTCACACTTCCATTGTAGTAACCGAGTAGAAGAGGGGATGAACTTGTTTTCTCTAGACTTCATTTTCTTAGAATAATTTTAGAAGCTTCCATTCCTTGCACCAAGAGTGGTTTTCGACCAACTCTTCCACTTCTCTAGGTCGATCTTGACTTTCCTTCTTTTGATCTTGAATGGTATTCATTGGAAGCTTCTTGTTTTTGTCACCTTGTCATCCAAATCATCCCTTGTCCTTGCCATGTGTATTCCTGGTCACCTCACCTCTTGTCAGTGACAGCTTGACTTGAACACGGTCTTGTCCCTTTTTAGAGGACCTCTCCGCTTGTCCTCTCATTACATTGTCATTAAAGGTGTCCTAATGAAAACTAATAGCTAAGATAAGAGCTAAAGAAGAACAACAGGCTAAAAAAACATGATCCTCGTCCAAGACCTACATACAAAGCCGAATATAAACATGTTCTTGAAAAATCACGTAACAACTCTAATTCTACTCTATTTTGCATGCCATATTAGGCATGTAAGTGTAGGTTGACAGGTCATCATTGGCATTCTTAGTGAAGCTACGCTCGACTCATGTTGAGAGTTTAAGTCCATGGGCTTTCTTTCATCAAACCTCCTTTTCCAAAACAAGATTCTACAAGAACTTATCCAAAGCCTCTCAAGTCTCTCTCTAGAGAAAACAATAACATTCATAATTCATCAAAAACTACTAATGAAATAAACTAAAGTAGTATATATACTAACTAAGCAAAGAAGACTACTATGTCTATTACAATAATACCCTTAATGAAATAAGGGCCTTCATTGGTCTTCTTTATGGATGATGGCTTGTATTTAAAGATTAGCCCCTTTTCATAAATATCCATGTTCTTCTCCACTCCGGCCTTGACATCTCTAGTGGATTCCATGTCTTTCTCCCTTAACTACTTGAGCTTAGTTGGCTTCAAATAGGTTGAATCCCTAAATTTCCTCCAAAACATGCTCCCGATTTTCCATCTTCATGCATATGCCTCAAAGATCCTCAAACTCCTTAGCTTGACTTTGTGTGGAAAGCTTTGATGAAGCTCGACTTGCATCATACCATCTGTAACTCGTGAGCTTTGCAAGAATTTTTTACACTAATCATAACACTTTAGGCCGACAAGGCCATCATAGATGTCTACAACAGTAAACCCAAAACATATATATACAAGGCCCGACAAGGCCACCAGGCTGACGTACTATACACATAGGATATGTCTACAAGCCTCTAAAGAGAATACAATTGTTTTGTGGTTCGGACAGGGCCCCGGCCTACCCATCATCTATGTATACATATTAATACTCTAGACCTAGTATCTATGAATGACATGGAACTTACCAATCAAGATAATCTCGGCAACGCCTACCGAGGAGGCATGTCTATCTATCTCTCAAGACCTACACGTAGACATGCCTATTGTTATACCCCGTACTTCATACGTTATTGTCATTATAAGATATCTAACGTGAGCTTATAAAGGATGAAATCCACCTATAAGGTTAAGGAAGGTCAGAATCTTAAGTAAGTTAAGGTGAATGAGACTTCGAAAACTAACGAGATATTGGATACATAAAATTGAGTTGCTTGCTTGCCGTCCTACTTGCTTGAGCTACTGCTTACGCATCCTACCAACTTGAGCTACTTAACACATGTCATGATTATTAACGAGGATGAGATAAGTGTCTAAGTGAATAAGGGCAGCATGTGATACCTATTAATGAAGGAAGTAGGTGACAAGTAGATGTGTCACATACTTGCTAAAAGGAAGGGCCCAAATTAATCCACCAAAAAGGGCAAGCGTTGGTAGATCATGAGGCCCTTTAAAGGGCTGATGAACCTCATTATCCTCTCAATTTCACTCAGCAACTTCACTCTCAAGTTAGCTATAGAAACCCTTCTCCAAAAAGCTGATTTTGTCATAACCCTAAAAGCTCAAGTTATTCTCTTTTCTTTTCAAGTTTCAATTGGAAAAGAAAATCCATCTAAACTGGTCAGCCCCAAATCCTAAGAATCTTAAGTAATCCTCCTCTTGTTCTTCAATTCAAGTTGAAAAATTGTCTCCAATTTTGAAGAATCCAAGTGAAGGAAATTGATTCTCATCCAAGGTAAGCTACTGCCATGTTTCTACCATTGTAGTGCTTGAATTAGGTTAACGAAACCTATTTCCTTCATGTATTTAATCTTGTCTAAGTTCTAGCTAGTGGTATGGTGAAGAACTTATGAAATAGGGGCTGAAAATCAAGTAAAAGTTGTTGTGTTGTTATGGACTATTTTGGAGTAGTTTCATGTTATTATATGGTTGTCACATGTGAGGATTGGATGGAGTATGTTGTGGTTAAGATTATTAGTGTCTTGACTAGGTTGTGGAAGTAAGAATTGATGAAGAATTGATCTGAAAATCAATTATGAGTTGCTGAATTTGTGGGACTGTTTAGGGCCATTTTAAAGTTGTATTGTGGCTGATAATAGTAGGGATGATTGAATATGTTGTGGTTAATGTTGTTGATAAACTATTGAATAAAGAAGGGGTTTAAAACTTCAGTTGTTTAATCATAAACCGAGCTTGCTGCTCGTTATACTATTATTTGAATTGTCGAATTTTTTCCTACGTTGTTGAAGGGCTAAATGGATGGGATTGGTTATTAATATTATTAATATCGTTGTTTGGTGTTGTTTTGAATTTGGGGATGTGAGGAAATCTAGGGAAAGTGCTACCCGATTTTTCATAAGAGGGGTACTAGCTTAGAAATGTGTTTTGAGTCCTTCCATGGCATTAATCATAGTTCTAATACTTTGATGTAGGTTAAAGTAATACCGGAAGTATGTGGAGGCATTAGAAACAAAGGTATGTTAAGTCTATTGTTCCTTCTTTTGGCATGATCAGAATGAAACGAATGTAAATGAACAATATCCATAATGGCTCCACTCTTAGCTATGTTAGAGGCTGATGTTCTTTACTTTCTCCGATAGACTCAGAGTGTCTTAGTATCATTCATGAATTATATACATGTATACACCATGACCTCACAGGCGTTATATATGCATATGCTATATGATATATGTATGGGGTATGGGAAAGGTTATGGCATTATATACGCACCGCCACCTAATCAGCTGGTATATGATGATGATTATGCCCACAGAGGCTTGATGGTGTTATATACGCATATGTATATGTATGACCAGGCATTATGTATGCACATGTATGATACTTAGGCCTATTATGGCCCTTAGAGGCATTCTGTACAGGTTGATTATTTCTTGTCTTAAGTTACCTCCATGCCTTTATTATGCTATTTTTCATGCCTTACATACTCGGTACATTATTCGTACTGACGTTCCTTTTAATGGGGGACGCTGCTTTTTATGCCCTCAGGCTCAGGTAGACAGGGCGACAGTCTGCACCAGTACGTTGCCTGTTCAGCTGATATTGGAGCACACTACTTGTTCCGGAGTTGCAGTCTAGTCTTGGTACGGTATTTTTTATATGCATATGGGTATGGCGGGGCCTTGTCCAAACCTTATGACGTCACATACAACAGTAGAGGCTTGTAGGCAGTTATGATGTATCAGATGTTATATAGCCTCCTCGGCCTATGTTTTTGTTGTATAGTCATATATGGTAGCCTTGTTCGCTCATACGGTCATGTCCAACATCTATGTATATACATATATGCCATGTCGGTCTTGCACCTTTTCAGCGTATTATTTCTATTTGTCAGCAGGTTACCTTGTTACGACCCTCGTGGCCCATGCTTATTTACGATTATGTGGTGAATATATATCTAGTGGTGCTCGGCAAGTAAGGTCCGGGTGCCCATCATGGCCCTCCAGTTTAGGTCATGACAAACATGGTATCAGAGCAGGTTTGTCATAGGGAGTCTGTAAGCCATCCCTAGTAGAGTTTTTTTTATGGGTGTGTTATGCACCGCATTTATAAACATGAGGTTATGAGGTATTTAGGATGGTTACCTTTCCTTATTATTCTAGATCGTGCAGTAGAGCTGAACACGGCTACGGACGAGGGTAGAGTAAGAGGGCGTTGAATACGGCTACGGATGAGGGTACCAACCGAGTTCCACTCGCTAGTGAAGGCCAGAGTGAGGCCCACAGTGTGACTCCTCCGCATGATACCTTGACTTCACCACCTCCAGAGCAGCTTAGTGGGGCTGCAGTACCCTAGTTCCTCCACCTGATACTCTGGATGAGGATCTTAATATGTGAAGTGTCGTATAGTTATTGACTCTATTGGAGGCCGCTCAGACCTAACATCAAACTACCGGTCCTTCTAATATGGAAGTTAGTGTGAGAGCTCGGGATTTCATCAACCTAGACCCTCTGGTATTCACAGGATCAAACCTGAATGCAGACCCGCAAAATTTTCTAGATCAGATGCAGCGTATTTGCGGGTAATAGATGCCC
This sequence comes from Anisodus tanguticus, assembly GCA_034509755.1. NCBI lineage: Eukaryota > Viridiplantae > Streptophyta > Magnoliopsida > Solanales > Solanaceae > Anisodus > Anisodus tanguticus. Next base: position 14,032,925 of record CM067548.1, on the reverse strand, counting down.
CCGTTACCGAGTGGGTAAAGTTTTCTTCTTACAGATTGCGAGATATCGCGGTGACCTGGTATGAGACATGGGAGCATCTAGGGGACCTCATGCCCTGCCAGTATGATGGAGAGAGTTTTTAGAGGCTTTCTTACAGCATTTTCTGCCTATCGAGCTCTGATGGGCAAGGTAGGATAGATTTTTACATTTTAAGCAGGGTAAAATGAGTGTTTGTAAATATAGCTTACATTTTAATTCATTGGCCATATATGCTCATACAATCATAGCTGAGATGAGCGACCGGGTACATAGGTTTGTTAATGGCTTGGGCTCGCACTTGGTTAATGTGTGTACTACGGCTTCTCTAAATTCGAATATGGATATTGCTCGCATTCAGGCTTATGCACAGAATGTGGAGGATTGTTAGAGACAACAACGGGTAGATCGAGAGCGTGATAGGGACTAGCACACGAGGGCCCATTCCATATGTGACATAGGAAAGTTCAGAGGTGGGTCTAGGACACAGTTTTATAGGCGCCCATCCTACCTGGTAGCTAGTGCACCATCATAATTTTTTAGGTCGAGGGTTGATCAGTTTGCTCAATCTGGACCAGGTCAGAGTTCGCAAACATCAGGGTCCTATTATGGAGGGGATTCTAGTTAGATAAGGTCATTTTTTATTCGATGTGAGCACTGTGGTAAGGCCCATATAGGGTTGTGCCAATGAGGATCAAATGTGTGATATTCTTTTGGTTATCCCAGTCATATTATGTGATATTATCCGATAAGAAGTGGAGGTGTTAGGGCCCATCTAACCAGATCTGTAGCAACTTCATCATATTTAGCACGCCCATCAGGGCAAGGTCATCATACATCAGCCAGTCGAGGCAGAGGTAGGGGTGGAGCAACTAGCTTCAGTGGTAGCCAAAACCACATTTACGCATTAATGGGTCGACATAATTATGAGTCTTTACCTAATGTTATTAAAGGTATATTATCAGTCTTTTCACATAATATATATGTGTTTTTAGATCCAGGCTCCATTCTATCATATGTCACCACTTTCATTGCCTGCAAGTTTAGTATGGAGCCTGAGTTTATAAGAGTGCTAGGTGGTGAGTCAGTAGTTGCTAGACTGGTCTATCAAAATTATGTAGTGTTAATTTGTAGCCATCAGACCCTAGCGGATCTGGTAGAGTTAGAAATGGTTGATTTTGATTTTATCATGGGCATGGATGGGCTAGCGTCGTGCTACGCTAATGTTGATTGTCGAACAAAGATTGTTAGATTTCAATTTCCATATGACCTAGTCCTTGAATGGAAGGGTAATACGGCGACGCTAAAGGGTAGGTTTATTTCATACCTTAAGGCAAGAAAAATGATTTGCAGAGGTTGTATGTACTATCTTGTTTGGGCCAAAGATGCCGATGATGAACCAGTTACTCTTTAATCAATTTTGGTGGTTAATGAGTTTCTTGATGTATTTCCAGATGAACTTCTAGGCTTTCCTTCCGAAAGGGAGATTGAGTTCGGTATAGATGTGTTGCCAGACACTCAACCGATATCTATCTCTCCTAATAGAATGACTCCAGTTAAGTTGAAAGAATTAAAGGAGCAATTAAAGGATCTGCTTGAGAAATGCTTCATTAGAGCCATCATGTCCCTTTGGGGTGCACCAATATTGTTTGTACGAAAGAAAAATAGCTCGTTGCAAATGCGTATTGACTATCGGCAACTGAATAAAGTTACCATTAAGAACAAGTACCCTATTCCTAGAATTTATGACTTGTTTGATTAGTTACAGAGTGCAAAATATTTCTCAAAGATCGACATAAGGCCAGGGTACTATCAACTAAGGGTTAAGGAGAAGGACATTCCAAAAACGGCTTTCAGAACAAGGTATAGGCACTTCGAGTTCTTAGTAATGTCATTCGGGCTCACAAACGTGCCAAAAGCATTTATGGATCTAATGAACAGCGTGTTTCCCCCATTTCTAGATGTATTTGTGGTAGTATTTATAGATGATATTCTGGTTTATTCTCATTCGACGGAGCATGCAGATCACTTGTGGGTAGTACTACAGACGCTCCAGGATCATATATTGTATGTGAAGCTCTCCAAGTGTGAGTTTTGGTTGAATTCATTGGCTTTCCTTGGTCATTTAGTGTTAGATGAAGGTATTAGAGTTGACACTCAGAAGGTAGAAGCGGTGAAAAATTGGCCGAGGTAACGACTATATCAGAGGTTTGTAGCTTTTTAGGCTTAGTCGGCTATTATATGTAACACCTTGTACTTCTCATCATGTCTACGACTAAGTTGAAGTCGACGAAGTTACTTGAATATGGAAGAATGACGTTATAGTGTCCAAGTGTATGTAGTATCTTAAGCATAGTTAAAGTAAATGAGATTCATAAACGAATAAGATGTTGGACAAAGGTAGACGACCTATTAGTTTCACCTTTGTGTTTCACCTACTTGCTTAAACGTCCTATGTGCTTCATCTACTTTCTCACACATCCTACTTGCTTGCACGTCCTATTTGCTTACACGTCCTACTTATTAAATGGAGATGACACACGTGTTTAGAGATAATTATTAACCTTCTAGCCTAAGTAAGTGACAACTAGATGACCACCTACTTGAAATGAGAGGCCCAAATTCAAGGGGCTAGTGTGGACAAATCTGATCCATAAAGGGTAGGCCCATTAAGGGGCAAAAGAGTTCGACCAAAGGTCCTTTTAAGGCCAACATCTGGCCATTTTATACATATCCTTATCACCCATGACAGATTCACAACTCTCTCTCTATCCTAACCCAAAACAGCCACCCTTCTTTCTCTTAGGGTTCTTGGTGGCCAAACTTCAAGTTTCATTCCTCTCCCATGGTGTGGAGGTTTTTCATGTGGTTTCCCATCTCTCCTAAACTCTTAATATGTTTCTGAACCAAACAACACAAGGAAGTCCCTCTCCTCCAAGGTTAAGTTATTTGGGAGAAATTTAAATAGCAGCAAGTATAGAAAAATCAAGAAATTGGATAGCAAGGTAAGTCCCTCCTTCTAGTTCATATGTATGGGTTATTTTAAGCTTTATATGTGTTTTAATTGATACATGTTCATGGGTTGATGGCTAAAGTTATAAATGAGTCAGTGGACTTGTTATGTAGTTTTAGGGTTGTTCTTGTTGTTGTTCTCTTAGGTGTTGTACATATGGTGGTTGGATGGTACTGTTGTTTTTGTGAATTGAGCCAGTGGGAGTTGGAATAAATGGGGGATATGCTACCCATTTGATTGTAAGATAAACTTGTCGTTGATAGTTGAATGATATAGTTGTGTTGCTAGTCATATCGTATAACATGTTGGGACTAATTTCGTGGTATGTGGGGTTGATTTGATTGTATAAAGGTTCTAGAGATGTAATTGTTGACTGTTGTTGTTGATGCTTTTAACTTGAGGAAAGTAAAAGAAACAAGGAAGATATCTGATTTATCATAAAATGAGATTGTCGCTCAGTAGCTAGTTTGTAAGTTGAGATTTTTTGATGTAGTTGAGGTAATAGCTGTGTGGTATAACATATTGGGATTTTTATTTGTTCATGCAGGTGCTGGAAGTATTAGCATTTTGTATTTAAGTTATTTTGATGATTTAAATATGCTTAGAAGATACAAGTAGTAAGTTGAATGATTAGATGATGTGGTTAAAGTGTTGATTGTGCTAAATAGTGTGTTGGGACTGGTTTGGTGGTAAAGTTGGGTGGTTTTGTTGTATGAAGGGGCTGGAGATGTTTATGTATGTGTTTATATGTTGATTTAGGAAGTTTCAAGGATTAGAAGGGAGTTAGGTGAAGATATATGTTATAGAAGCTTTTATAGCTTAGTTTGTCAATCGGTTAGTTCTTGTGTCTCTGGTTGTTAACAATAGTATTTTTTCCTTATTGTAGTTGATGGTAAAAGGAGGATGATTTCTTCATTAGTATCCGAGGGCAGAAGTTAAAGGTACGTAAGCTTATTTTCTTGACTCACCACTACAACACGATATACGACATTTGCTTCTTATGTAAACTGTGGAATTTAAGTGTCCAAGTGTAGTAGTTCGATGTTGCAAGTGTCATGAATATTTTAAGTAAAGCTATGTGTCTGTAATCAGTTATTATTCAAGCATTTACTCCCATGACTTGAGTTCCCTGTTGCTATGGTAGGATTGGAATTCCCCTTAAGTATGATGACGTTCCTAGCACACAAAGTGAAATGAAAGAGATGTTGTGTGCTCACACATGGTCGTTACTCAAGCGTATTCATGTATTAAATTAAGTTACGAACTGTCGCAAAGAGGATAGAATTTCCCCTTAGGTTGGACCACACTAATAACCTATAGAGTACGATTCCAAAATAGAATTTTGAGGTGCTCTACGTATGCATTTAACAGTTTCATATACTCCTTGTTTTGTGCCGCCTCCATAATATGAGTATCATATATCTATTAGAAGTCTTGTAGTCTTTTTAGAAAGTGTATACGAGGCACAGTGGCTCCCTCGTGAGACTCCCAATAGTATAGCGACAGTTAGTAAGAGTTGCTCCACTCATATGTTTAATAGCTTCATAGATGTCCTAATTGGTATTTCCCTAACTAGTTGAGTTTGATAAGTGTATTAGTAGCCACATTTTCCTATGAGAGAGTAAGTATGAACTATAGTGGCACCCTCAAAAGAACTCACATAGTGTGACGACTAGTTGATGACAAAAAGGGGAGCCTTACATGTTGATAGTTGTTGTCTATTCTAGTGACCAGTAGCAACCAGTGAAAAGGATTTACTAGTTCATGACTACTAGTTTACAATGAGATTAGAACCTTACTTGTTAACGAAAGTGATAGCCTATAAGTATAAATGAAGAAGTTATAGTAGGTTGTCTAGGATAACTATGTTTAGAATGACTATAAGATGACTTTCAAATAATAGTTGGAGGATCATATTTCTAAGGTTAAGGTATGATAGGTACGGGACTACACCATGTTGCCTAATGTAGATGATATCTCACGACTAATGTCTAAGTAAATATTGTAGGGGTGTAGAGCATAAGGTAAGATAAATCACGTAAGTAGTTTCGGATGTTTGTCGATGGTTTATAGGTCCTAATGAAAATGAATTATGTGGATGGATTCTAGATTATTGTTAATGGATTATAGTTCATTAATTAAGATGAATGATATCAGCAATATCCAAATTACCATTATCGGATTGTAGTATCTTACTTAAGATGAATTAGGTGTTGGCTTCCAGAGTATCACAAATAGATGATAGATTGCTACGTAAGATGTATTATATGATAGCTAAATTAATGTCAACTTTATAGCATTCTTGAGGATAAGACTTAATTTTATTGTCTTTAATTATTTATAATCATAATTAAAATGAAAGAATTAAGAGGTATGTTTAAGGGTAAGGGTGCTTCTTCTAGTAGGGGCAACCAGGATGCTTTGTTGCTGTCTTTTTCATTGTCTTCGTGTCTTTTTTTTTCTTTTCTTGCTGTTATGCTAATATCATTTTGGGCTTATGTGATAAATCACATTGGGCCAAATTGTTATGCTATTATGCTGATATACTAGGCATCACGTAGTTGAACTACATGATCCTTGATGGACTAATATGATGGGTTTTATTGTAGTAAAACTACATTATTCCCCAACAGGCTATTATTCTATTAAGAGAACGGATCACTGGATCCTTCTTCTTTTATACTCATAACTTGTTTCATACTCATATCTCGTAGAGCTATTGGCTTTCTTTTCTGTTTGGTTATGGCTTGGTATTGTTCCATTGTTTCTTTGGCATGCTTATGTTTTATATTTATTATTCTGTTCATCATATTTGTAAGTTCTATTGTGTCCTGGATTATTATATCGTGATTATAATATATAGTAACTAGTTCTTCTACTTCTCCTCCTTTGGTAGTCCCAATGATGCTTGCTTTTCCTGCTTTTATCATATCTTCTAGTCTTCCTGCTACGGTTGCTAGTCCAATGGCTCTTTTGTTGCTTAGGCATCCTTGAAACTGATTTATTTTGCATGGCATTTCTTTTTTGGAATCTGTATTATCTCCAGTAATGCTTGTATTCCTTCCTGCTTTGAACAGTTGCCATAAAACAATGGGTTTTTCTGTCAAGTCTGTAGAAGCATCAAATATTTGTATTCCATATATTCCTGGTCCGAATGTTTCTTTCATATATTGAACTGATTGGTATATGGTATTTGGTAATTTTGATATGCTATTGAGGGTGTCATCTACCATGATTTTGTCTAGAAATCCATATTTAAAAAGTTTATAGGCAACATTTGGGTCTGTTTTCTCAAGACATAAATATCTTGGATACTTACTGAATCTTGAGGCTCGTAATATATTGGGGTTGGATTTATAAGTGTAATATTTGGTAATGGCTTCATAAGTGGTAATGATTTCTTGTGAAAATGTTAATTTTTCAGCCATGGATAGTATTTGTGATGTTGGTATTTGGGATGTTGGTATTTGGGATGTTGTTGGTAGGTGTGCTAGTCTTGAACTGAGGGTAGGATAACTTGTAGTCTTCATGGTATCTCTTGGAGAGCTTCTTAGGTTTTTGTAGGTCTGGCAATCTGACATACATTTTTTCAGTTGATCAATAAGGCTGTTATTCTGTTTGAGTATTCCTTCTAGTTCTTGTATTTTGGTTGACATAACTTGGTTGCTGCTGATAACTTCATTTATGATATTGCTAATATAGTCGTCAAAGTTGTCACTGTTAACTGACATCTTGATATCTGCTTAAAAAATCAGCTAGAAGATTCTTATTTCCAGATATATTTTTCACAATAAAATCATAACAATAAAAGAATGATTGCCATTTCCTTCGTTTATTTAATTCAGGTAATGGATCTATTTTATTAGTGATAAATTCTCTTACTTATGTGTTATCAGTTCTAACAACGAATTTTACTGGTAGTAAATGATAATGAAATCGTTTTATTCTGAATTTTACGGCTAATAATTCTTTTTCATTGATATGATAATTCTTTTTATTTGGCTTCCAAGTTCCACCTCTGTATCCGCATATTAATGGTTTTTCTTTTTCTATGTCATCTTTGTCATATGCTATGAGGACTGCTCCCCAACCTATGTCACTAGCATCTGTAAAAAGTTCTAATTGGTCTTTATCTGTTGGTATTCTATGTTTTGGTAAATCGGTTACTCTTTCTTTGATGTCTTTTATTGCTTTATCATGTTCTTCTTTCCATTCAAATGCTTTATTTTTTCCTTTGATTAGATCTTGTAATGGTTTTCTTAGAGCTGGTAAGTCTTTAATATGATCTGAGGCATAGTTTACTATTCCTAAAAATTGTTGCACTTCCTTTTTGTTTTCTAGTTTATCTTTAAAATTTTAATTCTTGTTACTATGTGTTCTTGTAGTTGGAACCCATCTTTATCTATTACATATCCTAAATATTCTATATTATCTTTAAAAATTTCAGATTTCTGTTCAGATAACAAGATTCCATGTTGTTTTATGGTTTTTATAAATTCTTCTAGGTGTTTAATATGATCTCCTAAATTATCACTGTATATAAATATCATCGACATATACTATACAATATTCTGTTAATTTTTTAAACACTTGATCCATTCTTCTTTAGAATATTTGGGGTGCGTTTTTTAATCCTAAGGGTAATACATTCCACTCATAATGTCCTTGAGGGGTACTAAAAGCTGTTAAAGGTTTTGATTCCCTGGTTAATTTTATTTGCCAAAATCCACTCTTACAATCAAACTTACTAAACCATTTCTTATTCCCTAATCTATTAATAAGATTTCTTTTATATGGTAAAAATCAAATATTGTCTTTTTATTTAGTTCTCTATAGTCTACGACTATTCTAGCTTTACCTCTTTTTTGTTCACTATGTTTTCTTACTAGGAAAGCTGGACTGCTATGTGAACTTTTACTTTCTTGTATTAGTTTTAAATCTAGTAGTTCCTTTAGTTGCGTATCGAATTCCTTTTGATCTGTTGGGCTATATCTAATAGGTTTACATCTAATAACATCATTAGGAGTTATTAACTTTATTTCAGCATATATTTTTTCTTTTTTCCATAACTGTATTGGATTTTCTCCAAAGTTTACTTTTAACATTCCAAGGTATTTTTCTTTTAATAGCTGCAAATTATTGTTTCGATTTATCCTATTACATAATTTTAATGTTTGTACTGGTAGTATTCTTTTTAATATAATCCATCTGTTACAAGGTGTTTGCAAGCTTAAGGTGTTATTATTTATAACTTGGGTTTTAAAGTAATATATAAAGTTATTTCCTAATAGTACATGTTGACTCATATTATTATCTTGATAGATTATTGGTAATCTAAATATAGTCTTATTTAACACTATCCTTACATTCTCTGCTATAGTGTCTAATTCTTTAGTTTGTTCATTAAATCCTGTTACTCGTATTCTATATGTCCTAGATCTTTTCCACTTATGTGATTCTAAAACTTCTTTGCGTGCCAGACACATGTCTGCTCCGCTATCAATAAATATTTTTTGTTTTATCATTTTATTGGGTTTGTGTTCTACATGAGCTTCTATGTAAATTGCTACCATTTATTATGAATCATTTTCACTGTCTGAATATATATAATTAATCGTCCTTGTTTCTATGTCACTTTCTTCTTCAGTTTGACTAATATAAAATTCTTCATCACTATACCATTTATTGTTCTCTTCTCTTATTTGTTTTAAACTCATAATAAATTGTGTAGTATTAATTTACTTTACTCCTTGTTTCTTTAACTTAGGGCATTTATTAGCATAATGTCATTTTTCATTACAATTCCAACATTTACATTCCTTAGGTGCTTCTTTTGCTTCTAATGGCTTTACATATCTTTTTCTTCTAAATTTTCGTTTATTTCTGAACCTTTTCCTAGTATCGGGGGTATTATTATATTTTCTAAATCTCTTATATCTCCTTCTTCTATAAGGTTTGTAATATGGTTTATTATAATTCTTTGTGTATTTTTTGTCTTTATTAAACGCTTTATTCTTATATTTTCTAAATGTCTTTTTATGCCTTTTATATTTACGTTCTTTTTCTTGGTTATCACATCCAAATACTAATCTCTTTTCTGTAAATCCACATATTTCTCTTAATCCTATTTTTTTATCTTTTTGAACCTTCTGTTGTAACCTGTATTCTTCGCATTTTCTCAATAAATAAGCTCTTAATACTCTTATTTTTTCTCCCAACGTATTTTCTTTTGGTTCTAATTGTTTATATTCCTTAGTTATTTATGTATTATATGGGGTTGGTAGATGATCATAATAAAGTTATTGGTAAATTATTCCTTCATCTGGTAAGAATCTTGCTTCATAATAGAATTTAGTAAAACTTATAGTATATTCTGGTATTTTATTAATCTTGCAACATTTCATATTGTTTAAATTCATTATTATTTCACATTTTCTTTCTGCTAACACATTTTCTCTGGCTACTAGCCATCTTTCTCCTAAAAATTCTCTTTTTAATACCATATCGAATAACATTAATATTCCCTTCCAATCTTTAACATGATGAAATATTTCTCCTTTCATTTGATAAGCTATGGTTTCAAACCAAAATGCTACTTTTCCAATCATTGTTTTAGATATTAATTCGTACGTATAGTCTAAATCACTAGTATGTGCTTAACTCATTAATGCTAAAGACATTCCTACATTCCAATCATTTACTCTTCTGCTTAGTTCTTGTTCATCATAAACATTGTCTAAGTCGAGAAAATAGCCATTCATATTTATTCCTTGTGCCATTGATCCTACAAATTCGCTAAATTCTGCTCGATGTCCTACTGGTATATGTGGTGGTAATTTAGTAGGTTTTCTTGTTATGACTTCTAAAGCTGGATCTACCTTTTCTTCTTCAGGGTAGTCGTTGGTGTCTTCATTTATTATGTTAACTGATTCTATTTCTGTTTCAAAAGCTTCATTAAATTCATCTTATATATCGCTTTCAGGTTCCTCTTCTATAATTGCATTTACTCTTTAAATCTTTTGTAGTGCTTCTAGTATTTGATTATTTTCATGTACCGTTTCAGAATTATTTTCATCTTCTATTTCTTCCGTAATTTTTGCTACTTGTACTTCATTACCTATTACATCTTCTTTATCTGTGCTACTGCTATCATTAATATTGCTATTTCTTTCATTTTCATCACTGGTGTTGTGTATTCTTCTTACCTTCTTTTTTCCTTTTAACCTTGCTATCTGTTGTTTCATAATGTGTAATTCTTCTTTTAATTCACTCATTTCTTGCTTAACTAGTTCTAATTCCTTCTTTGTTTCTTTTATTTCTACCTTAGCCTTATTTAAGTTGTATTTAGTGTCTTCATACTTAGTCTTGTATTTTTTATACTTCGTCAACCATTCTTCATTAGTGGATAGCTTTAATTTTGTATTTTCCTTTTCCAATTCTATTATCTTTTGGCTTTGGGCTTTATTTTCAAGCTTTAAATTTCTTTCTTCAACATAAATGTTCTCTTCTTTTAAATTATCTTTATTTTTTATTAAGGTTTCTTTAGGATCCTGTTTTTTCATGGGTTCATACTTATATCTTTCTTTTTCTAATATATCTTTTCCATGATTTCTAATAAATGTAACTGCGCTATGCTCAGTATTACTCATTAAAATTGTCCTTTCTTACTTAATGCTTTTAGACCATCTAATGTTTTTGCTACTTCTTTTGGTATTTTTGGTTTTATTTGACTAATATCTACCATTATAGGGGTTTTACTTCTTCTCCACGCATCTATTGGTACTATTTCAGGTTGTGTAGTTTTTAATTCAACTATATCTCCTATGGTATGTTCTTGGTTACTGGGTTCTCCTTCGTCTATCTGTTTCTCTTTACCCTTTCCTTTGTTTACTTGGGCTACTATTGTATTTAGTTGTTCTAGTATTAGTTTTAGTGTCGGTACTTCAGATACATTCCACTTATTAGTTCGCGTGTTTGAACTTGATTTTCTTTTATTTCATCCATTTTTGTGAAAAGGCTTTTTAATTTCTCCTTTATTATTAGTTCCGTCCATATCTCATCAACTTTTTCGTTAAAATTACTCAGAGTTATTTACTCTTTTCATCCATCCATCTCCTATACTTATCCATTCTTTATTAGGTTTATTATTTGTTATTTTTTCTAATTGTTCTATCTCGTTTTCCAACCTCATTTCTTTAGCACTATATTCTAAGTACTTAAGCTGTGAATCTATAAATTCTTCTAGTAACATCTCTTTTATGCTTTTTAACTTTCATTTCTTTTTATTGATCTTATCTTGGATATTCATATTTTATTAACAAATCTTGTTTTTCCTTGATCATTTATTTCTATTCCATTATTAGTTATCCTATAATCTATCATGGTTAGAAAATCACTTCCTAATAATGATTCATTAAAACTATCATATTCTACGACTGCTAAGTTTATTTTGTATTCTAAATCTTGAATTTTATATCTCAGATTAATGCTTCTGGTAACTATTATTTCTCTATCATTCTCAGGGTAATTGAAAGTTTCTGGTGGAATTAGCTGACAATCTTTCTCATTTACTTTACTTATATGTACAAAGCTTTTTACAGCTCCTGTATTGATTTCAGTTATGCAATCAGTTGATGTAATTCCGTTGAATATAATTACTTTAATACTCAATGTATTACTTGTCATATTTACTAAATCCAATGTTCTTGGTATCCTCAAGTTTTCTTGTTTTGTTATTATTTCCCTTGTAATGCTTAATCTGGATCCTTCTATCCTTGGTCTTATCCTTTGTAACATTGTTGTGGTTCTATTGCTAAAATCCATATGTATTTCTTCTGGTATTGTTATTTTTGAGTTTTCTTTATGTTCTATTCTTTCTAGAATATCTTGGTACATTTTTGGTACTAAAATATTCATTTCGTGTTGTTTCTTTATATGATGATTTCTTGTTAAGGCGTATACCATTTTTGTTTCTATACTTATGACTTTACTTCCTAGTGGCATCTTTATTCCATCTAGTTTATAGTATAATGCTAAAGCTAAGTCTTTATGTTCATCTTTTAACGAGATACTAAAATCAGGTTGTACTGTAAATTTTAACTTTTGGTATATTTAATTTCCTTTTATTACTGATATCAATGCATCTTGTAAATTTTCTAATATCCTGTCATCCAATATGTATATTTGTATCGGTGTATCTATATTTCTCTGAAAATATGCTTTTATTGTAAACTCTACACCTCCAAATATATATATTTCTGTATTTTTTGGCTTCTTTTGTTGATAATTTTGATAATTCTCTTTTTATTATTTCATCAGTTATTAGATTTATTCTGGCTTTTCCATTTACACTTGTTGTATCTATTATGTTTTCGTATTTTTGGATTATATACCTTATTTCTTTCGAACCATTTTGTTTTAAATATCTTTTTTATCGATAATTCTTCTTGTTCATTTTGTATTTTCTGGTTTAAAACTTAATGTTTGTGTTGTTCCTCCTTCATACTCATCCTTCTGATAGTGTGTATTATATAGATCTGTTGCTATTTCGTTTCCTTTATCCATGGGTTAATTCTTTAATAAGTTTGTATTGTTCTTTTATGACTTCGTGTAAATCTTTTATCTCACGATCCTGTTTGATTATTTGTCTTAATCTTTTTTCTGTTATTTTCTTTATTTCTTCCTCTTTTAGTCTTAGCTGTTCCTCTTTTATGGTTAATCTAAATTTTAAATTGTTAATGCAGGCTTCTTGTTCAGCCATTTGCTTAAATTTTTCTTCTATAATTTTGTCTCTTTCCATTATTAGATCCATACTTATTTTACAACATATTATATGCTCATTTATATCTCTGTTATATATTAATCTTTTTTCTGCTATGTGTGCTAATTGTCTTAACATATTTTGTTGTCTCCTTGATATTTCTTCACCCATAAGAACTACTGGTTGTAGATAGATCTGAGTCTATATCTTTTATGAATTCATTCTGTATTCTTATTTGTACTTGTGTTTGTATTATCTGTCTATATAACCTTGTTAATTCTTCCGAGCTTACGGTTTTTTGGGTCTGGTCTAGGTCTTTTTCTATTGCAAATATTCTTATCCTATACATTCTTTCTATTTCTTTATTCTTCTTTATTTTTTTTAATAAAGTAACTTTTTTCTGACATAACCATTTTGCTTGATTTAACTTTTTAATCTGTTCAAAAGATGAGTTCATTTTTTAATATTGATTTGTTTCAAAGCTTATGTCTCTTATTAGATCTCTTATTATAAGATCATGTACAATTATTTCCGTAGTTATTTCTTCTATTTGTCTACGCGTTGCTGCTGCATCTAAACATATTTTATTTATTTTTTCGAATTCTTCTATGTTATAGAATATTTTTTCATCTTTTCTTTGATCTAACCATTCATTTTGTGCTTTTAATAATTCTTCAGCTGTTTCTTTCATTGTTATTAAACGACGTTTAATATCTCTACATCTCCATATCATTTTATTATACTTCACTATCTTTCTGAAAGAGTGAATTGTTCTCATTCTGAATTCCAATCTTCTGTGTCAAATTGTTCTAAATTATTATCACTAGTCTCATCCGATTCATATTCATAACGTTTATATGTGTTGTAGATATTAGTCCAATTCATATTTCTAGCAGTGTTTAGATCTGATTCTGTCCTATTTATGGCTCTGATACCAATTTCGGGGCGAATCTCTTCCTCACCTGATAACCCTAAAGAGTGTGCGTATGTCCATCTCGAATTTAGCGAGATAAAGTCCTATAAGATGTTCCCTTCATATTTGAGTTCCTAGGAGTAAAGTATCGTGACTCTCTTGTTCATTCTCAGGTGCTCCTTTCACGTGATGTCAGTTGTATGATAACAAGCCATCATATGGTTAAGATTTTAGATGATCGTTAAGGGGTTATAGAGCGTAATGTGAGTTCCAAAAAATGAAGTATAGCAAGTCTTATAATTCTACAAAAGATGTTCCCCCGTGTGATATTATTTGTGTCATATCAAGTCCTCGACAATGATCCAACTCTCTTTGTTATGAATCTCATATGTTTCCAAGGTTCGTAGGTAAAAGAAAGCATCATAGAGCAATAAGTATGTTAAGGCTACTCTTCCTTCTTTTGGCATGATCAAAATGAAACGAACGTAAACGAACAATATCCATAATGGCTACACTCTTAGATATCTTAGAGGCTGATGTTCTTGACTTCCATATAATGATAGTAATCTTATCTTATGGCTTGTTGATTCTTCAAAGTAAGTTATGTTGATGATGTTAGTTCCATAATGTCAATTGGAGGTGCAACGACCTTACGTCACTCTAATAGACTCAAAGTGTCTTAGTAGAATTCCTGCATTATATACATGTATATATTATGACCTCACATGCGTTATATATGTTATATGATATGTATACGGGGTATGGGAAAGGTTATGGTGTTATATACGCACCAGAACCTAATCAGCTGGTATATGATGATGATTATACCCACAGAGGCTGATATGATATGATTGGATGCCCACAGAGGCTTGATGGTGTTATAGACACATATGTATATGTATGACCAGGCATTATGTACACACATGTACGATACTTAGGCATATCATGGCCCTCAGTGGCATCAGGTTGATTCTTCCCTATCTATCCTTACAGTTGATGTTCTTTCATATGATTATTTATGTCTGCCTTACGTATTCGGTACAATATTTCTGTACTGACGTCCCTTTTGCCGGGGGCACTTCATTTGTTATATTTCACATTGCAGGTCCAATTGTACATGATGGCAGACTGGTTTGCTAGATAGTACAGATCATCAGTAGAAGAGTTGCAAGCTCTAATTTCACCTGGAGCCAAGTGAGGTCTAGTAATTGCATTAATGTTAGATATTGTGGGTTGTTTTGGGCCCTGTCCCAGCACGTGTATTAGTCATTCAATAATAGGTACTCATGGAGGCTTCATAGACAGGGTCAATGGCTTATTTTATATTTAATTGCATACCATGGGCCAGTGGCCACGTTCAAGTACAAAAGAAAATTTGTTAACAGAGTTTATTTGTCTTACAAGTTATGTCATTTACCCTATTACAAGATCATAATAGATGCATGACAGAGTGGTATCAGAGTAGTTCAGTCCTAGGGAGTCTATGAAGTTGTGTCCAATAGAGTCTCACTTATGGGTGCGTGGCGCGCCACTTATAATTAGGAAACTACAAAGTATTTCGGTATTGTTACCCTTCTTTCATACTCTAGATCGTGCATGTCTTAAGATATCATTCTATTTCATGCGATTTTGACTAGAGCGATCAGTAATCGCGAAGTTCCTATCAAATTAAATGTTCTATACGTATGCAAGTAATGTTCCAGAATCCCAAAGTTAACGTTTCCTTGACTCACACTTCTCATTCGACGATGAATGATCCAAAGGGGGATGATGTAACACCCCATACTTCTCATCATCTCTACGACTAAGTTGAAGTCGACGAAGTTACTTGAATATGTATGAATGAGGGTACAGTGTCCAAGTGTATGTAGTATGTTAAGCCAAGTTAAAGTAAATGAGATTCATAAACGAATAAGATGTCAGACAAAGGTAGATGACCAACTAGTTTCACCTTTATATTTCACCTACTTGCTTAAACGTCCTATGTGATTCATCTACTTTCTCACATGTCCTACTAGCTTGCACATCCTATTGCTTACACGTCCTACTTGTTTCACATCCTACTTATTAAACGGGAACGACACACGTGTTTAGAGCTAATTAGTATCCTTCTAGCCTAAGTAAGTGATAAGTAGGTGACCCACCTACTTGAAATGAGAGGCCCAAAGTAAAGGGGCTAGTGTGGAAAAATCTGATCCATAAAGGGGAGGCCCATTAAGGGTGTTACATCCCATAATTTTACATACTAAGTTGCGTTAAGAGTAAGTTGACATAAGCTCAGAAATGAGATCATCTTCGAAATTATAAATGATTTAAGGTGAACGTGATTATGAGGTGTTAAGATACCTCTACAAGGTTAAGGAAGGTTTTAAAACAAGTGTTAAGTAAGTCTCATAAGAATTCGGGGCGAAACGAATCGAAGATAGAAAGTTCGTCCAAACTCGAGAAAAAGTAGACAGAATTCTGGATATGATTTTGGCCCAACTTTCTGGGTGTATATATTCTAGTGTATAAGAATTTATGGGGCTCATAACCTTTGTATATTCATGTTCAGCTAGTCTACGTTCTAAATCAACAAACCGTTTGTCAATCGGAGCTCATTAGAAACAGTTACGTGTGTTTTAAGATAAGGCTGCAAGCTGCTCCCTAAGGGACCCACTTATGCGGTGGACACTTATCCATTTTTATTTAAAATGGTGGAAAATATTTGGGACCTAATTTCTCACCATTTCAGATCCTAAGCATCTCCCAAATACTCCCAAGACATCTCCTTATCCTCTAAGTAAAGTTCCACAAGAAATCAAAGTGATTTATCCCTTGGAGATCATAGAAGTGTAAGAGGAAGCTTGTTCATCTCTTGTGGTGGTGAGATTGAGGTTACTTCAAGCTGAAGTAAGGTTAAGGGGGCTGTTTTTTGCGCTTCTAAGGTAAGACTCACCCTCTTCTTCATATATAAGAGTTTAATAAACTCTTTGAAGTGTTGTTTGATTAAGAACTTGTGAAATAAAGTTTGAAAGTTGTAAGCTGAGGTGCTTGTGGCGTATGGACTGTTTTGAGGGGTTTGTGAGCTATGTTTTTTGCTGAAGATTTATAGAGTAGCTTGAGTATGAGGTTATTAACATTTTTCTTGTGTTGTTGATGTTGTGTTGCTAGATTTGGAAGAAAAGAGAAGTTGGAGACTTGTTGTTTCCTAGTTAGAACTGAGCTTATAGCTTGTTGGTTGTTGTGCCATGTTTGGCTACGTATGAAGCTGATTTTTAGCTATGTCCTTACTGATTTATAGTGGGGGGAACTTATACATATATTGTTAATAGAGTTCCATGTCTTAGAAGGAGGGAGGAGTGTGGTATGATGTTGTAAGCCGAGCCTGCTGCTCATTATACTATTGTTTGAATTGTCAAAAAAATTCTTCCATTGTTAAGGGGCTGAATGGATGGGATTGGTTATTGATATTGTTAATATCGTTGTTTGGTACTGTTTTGAATTTGGGGACATAAGGGAATGAAGGGGAAGTGTTGTCCAATTTTCCGTAAGAGAGCTACTAGCTTAGGTTGAAGTACTACATGGCAGTATCTGGAGTCATTAGTAATAAAGGTATGTTAAGGCTACTCTTTATTCTTTTGGCATGATCAAAATGAAATGAATGTAAACAAACAATATCCATAATGACTCCATGCCTAGATATGTTAGAGGTTGATGTTCTTGACTTCTATATAATGATAGTGATATTATCTTACGTCACTCTGATAGACTCAAAGTGTCTTAGTATAATTCATGCATTATATACATGTATATACCATGAAATCACAGGCATTATATACGTTATATGATATGTATATGGGTATGGGAAATGTTATGGCATTATATACGCACCACCACCTGAGTAGCTGGTATATGATGATGAATATGCCCACAGAGTCCTCTAAGATATGATGGGTTGCCGACACATGATTGATGGCGTTATATACGCATATGTATATGTATGACCAGGCATTATGTATGCCCTTGTACGATACTTAAGCATAATATGGCCCTCAGAGGCATTCTGTACATGTTGGTTACTTCTTGTCTTAGGTTACCTTCACGCCTCTATTACGTTATTCTTCATGCCTTAGATAGTCGGTACATTATTCATACTGACGCCCCTTTTTCCTAGGGGACACTGCGTTTCTTGCCCGTAGGTTCAGGTAGGCAGGGTGATAAGTCGCACCAGTAGGTTTCCTATTCAGCTCATATTGGACTACTCTACTTGTTCCAGAGTTGCAGTCTAGTCCTGATATGATATTTTTTATATGCATATGGGTATGGCGGGGTCCTGTCCCTACCCTATAATGTCATGTACTCTAGTAAAGGCTTTTAGACAGTTATGATATAGTCAGATATTATGTGGCCTCCTCGGCCTATGTTTTTGTTGTATAGTCATCTCTGGTAGCCTTGTTAGCTCGTACGGTCATGTCCAGCATATATGTATGTACATATATGCCTTGTCGGTCTTGCACCTTTAAAGCTTATTATTACTATGAGTTAGCAGGTTACCTCATGACGGCCCTCATGGCCCATGCTTATTTACGATTATGTGGTGAATGTACATATAGTAGTGCTCGGCGAGTATGGTCTGGGTGTCCGTCATGGCCCTCTAGTTTGGGTCGTGACAAACTTGGTATCAGAGCAGGTCTTGTCTTATGGAGTCTACAAGCCGTGTCTGGTAGAGTCTTGTTTATGGATGTGTTGTGCACCATAATTTTAAACAGGAGGCTATAGGGAATTTAGGATTGGTTACCCTTCTTTTTGATTCCATATTGTGCAACAGAATTGAGTCATAGGAACTTGATTTCCATCCAATACACATAAAAAGTAAATGAAATATCCTTATATGCACTAGAGGTGTGAGTATTACGCTAAATTTTCAGAGCATGTGCATTTGTCGCATTCGTAAATAGAGAAGGTAATGAAAGCTTGAAAAGGTAAAGTGC
This sequence comes from Anisodus tanguticus, assembly GCA_034509755.1. Taxonomy (NCBI): domain Eukaryota; kingdom Viridiplantae; phylum Streptophyta; class Magnoliopsida; order Solanales; family Solanaceae; genus Anisodus; species Anisodus tanguticus. The sequence continues at coordinate 14,014,251 of CM067548.1, read as the reverse complement.
TTGTTTTAGAATGCAAAGAAAGTAAAGCTAAAGAGGTACAAGTGTCTGAATAGAAAAGCTTGTAAAATGGTTGGCATTCAGAAAGAACGATATAAGTGTTGTTATCTCACTTCCAGCAGTGGTAGAATTATACTGAGTAGTATCTACTCCAGCTCATGATTTACAGACGTCGATAGACAGTTTTAGAATGAAGTGAGATCTCGGGATCTAGTAACGGCTGGTGTAATCCTTAGTGTTGGACATATTGTCAGAACTGAATGGTGGTACAAAAGAATAGTATGAATATGTAGATATTATCTCTTTGGAGGATATATATATACACATGATGTAACCGGGAACTATTAGTCGGATACGACTCCTCAAGAATCTTGAAGGTCCGGGGGACAAGTATTGAAATACCGAGTTGTGAAGATGAATATATTATGGGACTAAGTCTCGATTACAACATTTGAATTGACAGACGTCAACACAATATATCAATCAGATGATTTAGCTCCCTGAATCATGAAGTATCGATATTAGAAAGTACCCTAAGCCTAACTAGAAAAAAAATGTGTTAGAAACTTGAGAGTTATTATAACAACAAGTATTACGGAAATCGCAAGGTAAGCAATTAGGCAGTAAGGGACTTAACTTCAGAAGAGCAACATTTGAAGGTTATGAAAAATAGAGTTCCCCTAAGACTAATTTCTTGAGTAAAGGATGAAATTTTCCGAGATCGAGTACATCAGCTGTGAATACGGGGCATTCTATTTAGTTGTCTCTGGTAAGAGAGACATGTTCTAAGACAATTTGTAAATTATTAAGGTTTATAGAATTGCAAAAGAAATTGAGGTAACAATATGACTTCTCTGGAATAAAATTATTGATCACAAGTGTGGACATCCTCCCAAAGGGGAGATAGTACGATAAAAATATAGAAACAGAATCACATGTTGATCTAGTGATTAAGCAAGTGAGAAGGGTTACAACAAAAAGTGTCAAGATGAATAAGATTGTTTTATCCAGAATCTACGAATGCGTTATGAATATAGAATGGTGTGCAAGTATGAATGTTAAGGAAGTAATAGCAGGAACCTCCTGGTTAGAGGTGCTAATCGACAGTAAGAGCATCCAATATACGAGGCTTAGAGAAGAATAGTATGAAGTATAAACAGATAGAAATGTATAAACCCAAGAGGGGTTATTCAGAACTAATGAATGAAAGGTAAGTCAAAAGGCCAGATGAGCCGTTAGACGATATAGTAGGTATACATTACATAATGGCTCTTGTGCCTAGAATTTTAATTTTACAAGTCAATGATCGTCAGCCTCATAATCTATTTTAGACAAGAGTAATGATCAATAAGATAGAGTGAACACCAATTCAGAAGTTAAAAAGGGCATGATGCCTAGGAATAAAGAAAGTATTTAAAGGTTGTGTACAGAATTGATATTATCATAATAAGGAAAGTGATTAAGAATAATTATGGGTAGTTTAAGAGTGCCTAAGATCCTTCAAGGATATATAATAATGAGCTTGCAGCTTAATATGAATGGGAAGTTTCAGTATGAAAGTATATTGATAAAAGTTGTTAGCTAAGAGATGAGGGAGGAGAATTTACTCCGAGTATAGTGGTTTAAAGTTTAGGTTACAAGAAAAAACAGGTTGACCAATAACGCCCATTCCTTCAGAATATGGATATGTATCCAATAAGAAATCACGTCAACAACTTATTATTAACTACGACGGCTGAATAAAGAATAAAATCATAATCCAAAATGATATTTGAGGCTATGTGTGTAAAAACTCCAAGATAGTGGAGACCGGGGTGAGTTGATGCATTTGTAATGCGCATATTCAGAATGAATAAGGAAATGCGATCATCTATGCTTAAGAACGGTTGGAAAAGCCAAAGAAATTTTTTGACCCATGACTTAGGATTGGCAATAGTAAGCACACATTTGAGATATGGCGTGACATCTTTTATAACTATCAGAACCTCCAGTTTATCTTCAAGAACAAATAGCTAAATACGGGATGAATTTTCCCCATTAATAGTAAAAGCATTTACTAGGGAGAGCTATGATAGTACAGAGATACATGAGTCCTCCTAAAGAAAATAAAAGTCCTTGAGATTGAGAAATAAGTAAAGAAGAGCTAAGATGATATAGTTGAGTAGGGACCTCCTCGAGAGGGAAATGACTCAGAACCAACATTATAACATAAGTGTATCCCATGAAAGTGGTAAAGAAGCATTGAACTAAGATAACAACAAAGTTACCATTCAGAATTATTACCCTTAGTGGTAAAAATGAAAGAGTAGCAGTATGCAGATTCTGTCCTCATATAGTTTAAAGAGAAAGTTCAGCAGAATAAGGTAAGAGCCTTCAGGGCAACATAAGATGAGATTTATGTGTGACTTGTCTTACCTAGAGACCGATAAGAGAGTAAGTTAGCCAAAGAGCTCCGCCAGTTAGGAAGCTTGGGAGTTCGATTATTGGACTCTGATGAGCGCAGAGTTAGGATTCAGAACGTAACAAGAGGTAAAGAAACAATAATATGAGGATTTGGAGTTAGTGATATTGAAAGAGGAAGTTCTATGAAAAAAGTCAATTTTTGAGCTTAAGGGAGATGAATTTCCCCGATGTAGAAGTTGATTGTGCGCCCCAGATATAGCTGGTCTACAGGGCAAGATTGTGGCGGAGGAACATTAGTCCCTCTATTCTACTCATCCTGGTTCGACAAAGATACATAATGATATTAGGGATATACACATATATGGGGAGGATTACATGAAGAAGGGCATTGCTGAGTTGGTGGCACAGTGTCCCAACAGCTAGAAAGTAAAGATAGAGCATCAAAGGCCTGGACAAACAATAAAGATTTCGACTTAATGAGAGGTGGTTAATATAAAGTTTAGTATGGCTTTACCCCACTCTTATTAAAAATACGACTCCATATGAGTGATGGTCGATAGACTGACAAAGTTAACGCATTTCTTACAAGACAGAGCCATTCACATAGTCAAGGATTGTGCAAAGTTGTATATTAAGGAGACTGTGCGACTTCTTGACACTCTAATGTCACTATTATAGATAGAGGAGCTCTATTTACAATAAACTTTTGGGTATCCTTCCAGAGAGGTTTAGCAATATGAGAGAACCATGGTGTAGTTTTCACCCTAAACAGATAACCAGAAGATTCAGACGCTCGATAATACACTAGCATGTATACTACATTTCAAAGTGAATTGGGATGATAATTTATCCCTCAATGAGTTTTCATATATCAGCAGTTATCGTTCCAGTATCAAGATAGTCCTTATAAGGCCTTGTATGGCTGGGAGTGCAGATCTCCTATCGATTAATTCGACGTATGAGGATCAGAGTTACTTAGACCTATTTTGGTCCACTAGGATGTAGAAAAATTCAACCTAGAGTCGCCAGACTTCACTTATGGATGTGCAAGATCTAGAGTTTATGGAAATGATTGGGTCTTCTCGTGGATGTCGTCAATAATGAGATTTCGTAAGAAAGGCAAGCTTAGCCCAAAGGTACATTGGGCCATACATAATTGTTTGAGAAATAGGCCAAGTGGGCTACGAGTTAGAGTTCCTCCGAATTGGATTCTATGCATCCAGTATTTCGTGTATCTATATTACGGAAGTGTTTTATAATTAAAGGATCTTCGAGTTCAAAACTTCCAGCATAAATCAGAGATATCGATGTATGTATATGATGTAAGCTACAACTTGTGATGTTTTAATATTGTTTATGGTTGTGTGGAGTCAAAAGTTGTTGTTGTTTGATTTTGGCCCTGTGAAGTATATATATTGTATTTTCTGGGTTGCGTGCAGGTTTGGGAGAGTTAGTATTACAGAGGAGACTTTGTCAAAATTCTTAGAAAAGTCGATAAGAGTTAGTTCCTCATGTATACCCCTACATTGAGGATGTATGTTTCTAGGGGGAAGGATGTTACATATCGTAATTTACATGCTAAGTTGCGTCATGAGTAAGTTGACATAAGTTCGGAAATGAGATCATCTTCAAAATTATAAATGTGTTAAGGTGAACGTGACTCTGAGGTGTTAAGATACCTCTACAAGGTTAAGGAAGGTTTTAAAACAAGTGTTAAGTAAGTCTCATAAGAATTCGGGGCGAAATGAATCGAAGATAGAAAGTTCGTCCAAACTCGAGAAAAAGTAGACAGAATTCTGGACATGATTTTGGCCCAACTTTCTGGGTGTACATATTCTAGTGTATAAGAATTTATGGGGCTCATAACCTTTGTATATTCATGTTCAGCTAGTCTACGTTCTAAATCAACAAACCGTTTTTCAATCGGAGCTCCTTAGAAACAGTTACGTGTGTTTTAAGATAAGGCTGCAAGCTGCTCCCTAAGGGACCCACTTATGCGGTGGACACTTATCCATTTGTATTTAAAACGGTGGAAAATATTTGGGACCTAATTTCTCACCATTTCATATCCTAAGCATCTCCCAAATACTCCCAAGACATATCCTTATCCTCTAAGTAAAGTTCCACAAGAAATCAAAGTGGTTTATCCCTTGGAGATCATAGAAGTGTAAGAGGAAGCTTGTTCATCTCTTGTGGTGGTGATTTTGAGGTTACTTCAAGCTGAAGTTAGGTTAAGGGGACTGTTTTTTGCGCATCTAAGGTAAGACTCACCCTCTTCTTCATATATAAGAGTTTAATAAACTCTTTGAAGTGTTGTTTGATTAAGAACTTGTGAAATAAAGTTTGAAAGTTGTAAGTTGAGGTGCTTGTGGCGTATGGACTGTTTTGAGGGGTTTGTGAGCTATGTTTTTTATTGAATATTTATAGAGTAGCTTGAGTATGAGGTTATTAACATTTTTCTTGTGTTGTTGATGTTGTGTTGCTAGATTTGGAAGAAAAGAGAAGTTGGAGACTTGTTGTTTCCTAGTTAGAACCGAGCTTATAGCTTGTTGGTTGTTGTGCCATGTTTGGCTACGTATGAAGCTGATTTTTAGCTATGTCCTTACTAATTTATAGGGCGGGAACTTATTCATGTATTGTTTATAGAGTTCCATATTTTAAAAGGAGGGAAGAGTGTAGTATGATGTTGTAAGTCGAGCTTGCCGATCATTATACTATTAGTTATTGATATTGTTAATATCGTTGTGTGGTGCTGTTTTGAATTTGGGGACGAAAGGGAATGTAAGGGAAGTGCCGCCTGATTTTCCGTAAGAGAGCTACTAGCTTAGGAATGTATTTTGAGTCCTTCCATGGCATTAACCATAGTTCTAATACCTGATGTAGGTTGAAGTACAACAGGCAGTATGTGGAGTCATTAGCAACAAAGGTATGTTAAGACTATTATTCCTTCTTTTGGCATGATCAGAATGAAATGAACGTAAACGAATAATATCCATAATGGCTCCACTCTTAGATATGTTAGAGGCTGATGTTCTTGACTTCTATATAATGATAGTGATCTTATCTTATGGCTTGTTGATTCTTCAAAGTAAGTTATGTTGATGATGTTAGTTTCATAATGTTAATCGGAGGTGCAACGACCTTACGTCACTCCGATAGACTCAGAGTGTCTTAGTACCATTCATGCATTATATACATGAATATACATAACCTTATAGGAGTTATATAGGCTATATGATACGTATATTGGGTATGGGAAAGGTTATGGTGTTATATATTCACCACCACCTGATCAGCTGGTATAAATGATGATTATGCCCATAGAGGCCAATATGATATGATTGGATGCCCACAGAGGCTTGATGGCATTATATACGCATATGCATATGTATGACCATGCATTATGTATGCACATGTATGATACATAGCAATATTATGGCCATCAGAGGCATTATGTACAGGTTGGTTACTTCTTGTCTTAGGTTACCTTTATGTCTCTATTATGCTATTCTTCATGCCTTACATACTCAGTACATTATTCGTACTGACGCCCCTTTTTCCTCGGGGATGCTGCGTTTCATTCCCGCAGGTTTAGGTAGATAGGGCAATGGACCACACCATTAGGTTGCCTATTCAGCTTATATTGGACCACTCTACTTGTTCCAAAATTGCAGTATAGTCTTAGTATGATATTTTTTATATGCATATGGGTATGGCGAGGCCCTGTCCCGACCTTATGATTTCACGTACTCCAGTAGAGGCTTATAGATAGATACGATGTAGTCAGACGTTATGTGGCCTCCTCGGCCTATGTTTTTTTGTATAGTCATCTATGGTAGCCTTGTCGGCTCGTACGGTCATGTCCAACATCTATGTATGTACATATATGCCTTGTCAGTCTTGCACCTTTTCAGCTAATTATTTCTGTGAGTCAGTAGGTTACCTCATGATGGCCCTCGTGGCCCATGCTTATTTATGATTATGTGGTGAATGTATGTCTAGTGGTGCTAGGCAAGTAAGGGTTGAGTGCCCATCATGGCCCTCCTAGTTGGGTCGTGACAAAGGGGTAACTTGGCCATTTTGTACATACCCAAAGGTCCTTTTAAGGCAACATCTGGCCATCTTATACATATCTTTATCACCCAAAATAGATTCACAACTCTCTCTCTCCCAACCCAAAACATCCACCCTTCTTTCTCTTAAAGTAACCGGCCAAACTTTAAGTGACATTCCTCTCCCATGGTGTGGAAGTGTTGTCATATGG